>JBBDHI010000007.1:14669553-14686715 GCA_037177115.1 Craterocephalus stercusmuscarum
ACTGCTTTCAAGAAATTTTGAGAAGTGCAGCTTTCAGGATGTTGTCATAATTATTATACTGTTGTTGTTGTTGTTTTAAGTTAAGTTAAACCAGTCCGATTTTCAATTCTTGCCACTAGCAACTTGTTTGACCCTTTGTAATGTAACATAATGACGGGGATAATTAGTCGCAACCTCAAGTTATCAAATCATCGCTGTGCATCAATATGCATAGATGATAGTGATGTCATGTGACCAATATCAGGGGAGCATCTCTCAATTAACTCTCCTCTGGTGATTGTCATTAGCATACATGGTGACCTGGTGTGCAGCAGACTGAAACAGAGTACGAAGCAAACACTTGCCGGCTCCACCCCTGCAGCATGGTGACTGCCAGTCGCAATAACAACCAATTAGAGTCAGGATTCATGAACAAATGGAGCATTCCCAGAAGGCCCTACTTCCCCCGCTTTAGTCTCTTCAGCTGAGCTCATTGTTGACCATGAAAGGAGGTAATTTAAGCCAATTGAATGACTATGCAGTGACTCACCCTGCATGTGGTGAGTGCAAACATTGTGAGATGCAAGAAATAGGACCAGGCAAACTTTACTTATCTGCCATTCTCAGCTTAGGTTACAAAAATACAGGTTTGTACAGGTGAATGATTGCTCAAAAGTGCTCTGGTTTGGCTTTAATACAACAGTCAGGTCTTAAAGATGGCTAAGTGATGTTAAGAGTGTAATTGGTGGTATTTCTATTTGAAACATTTTCACACAAAGGTGAAGACATTGTACATGTTGCATGTTCATTCTCATGTAGTCAAAAATCAAAAGTCAGGCTAAGCTCACGAAACTCCCTCTAATATATAGAAATAAAGAAAAAACTGTGATCTTGCCATCTCAAAAGGTTGCAACGCTTCCTTACCAATTCAGAAATAATCATGCCAGAGTCCTATAAAGCTTCCTGCTTTCCTGCAAAACATTTACATGGATGGCAGAACATTGAAAGACTTAGCCCCAGCATGTTATGAAATGGCTGTCAGGATGCCGTTTTTGCAGGATCTTCTGGGTTCCTGTGAAGGAAATGACTCAGTGATATGATGCTGAAGCTCATTCCTGGAGCTCTGTGATAGCCCATATGGGCACCGGGGGGATCCTGACCATAATTTCTGGACAGAAGTTCCCTTTTGTTTTACCTAGCTGTAATTAAACTGCCCACCAGTGCGTAACAATGGTAATTCTAGCGCCAAGAAAAATTGCTCAGACACAACAGTTTCGAGGGGAAACATGGCTTGATTTCCACATAGAAATAGACTCAGTAATGATCGCAAATTGCATGTGTGTTCTTTGTTTCAAGATAGTGTTGAAAATTCAAGCAAACGCACAGAGATGAGAAGTGTTTGCTAACAGCATAAGAGGACAGCAATTAAAGGGTTGGATAAATGGCAGAGAAAAACCTCCCAGACGTGGTTTTTCTGATTGCTGCGGCGCTGTCAGCAGCACAAAAAACTGTTTTGTATACAGTATTTTTTGTGCATTCTACATTTACTCACCACCTACCGTTGCACAATGCAGCATGTCTCGCCATGTTCCGAACTCAACTTTACTGACCTGAATAAAAGAGCGCTTTCACAGCGCTTTCCAGAGGCCACGCCATGCGTGCGGCGATTAAATGGCAGGAATGGGCACAGAGGCAGGCACAGACTCTGGCTCACAGCGTGCAGCTGCAGAGCACAAGGCGTCGGGAAACACAGACAGCACTGCATCTGAGGCAGAACCTGCTGTGTCTGTACTACACCGGGGGGTTTTAAACTCTGTCGTGCCAGAGCCGATGAGGAAAACGTCACCTCGAGCGCAGGCTTTGGAAAAAAAGAATGGAATTTAATCTCATATCCTATGAACGTTGTAGTTTTCCACTCAGTATTGAGGCTCTGGAAGGACTCATGCCCTTCTGTGATAATATCAGCATGCCATCCTATGCAATACCTGAGCTTTATATGGAATGTGAGACATTAGCTTTAGCAGGCTAGTAGGGTACAAAGACCTGGCTCAGTTATATCCCCAGAAATCACCTCTGTGACCACATTCCACCATTCATTTGGTTCTATTTTCATCCTAGAGTGTCAAAACAAGTTTCAAGCGGATCTTTCTCTTGCATTTTTCATCTAACATGTGGCAGCATTTTGGACTGTCCTGATCATGGCATACATGAAAAGTAAGTGCCAGAAATAGCCATGTGTAAAACTGGGTAGACAAAAAAACAACAAAAAAAAAAAAACAGCCACAAACTGACCTGTGAATTTAGCATTCACAGGAACAGCATCACTGAGCAGTGGGTTTCTGCAGCTTCCTGTCTGTTAAACCACACTCAGAAGAAAACTCTTCCTCTGTGTAAGAGCGGAAAGTTCTGAACTCCCCCTCCTTCCTTCTCAAACAACATGCTATCACTTCACAGATTTTAATTTGTCATACAGGTAACATTTCCTCATGATTCATACAGCTACTCGTGTCTTCTTAAAGAGTGATGAGCGGATAATATTTTAGATAATGGCTAAAGTGCATCAGTTTCTTGTGTTTTAGTTGGTAAACTTGAATAATAGAAAAAAAGTATTATCTCCAGTTTGCTGGATTTTCAAGTCATCTTATCAACACTGAGAACTGCATCGGTGGTTGTAAGACTAGATCTGCGGATGAGATAACACTGATTGTTCTCTTACATTCTGGCATTTAACTTATTACATTCATGCAGTTCGAAGGCAGTGAAGTTGTATTCAAAAGGCTTACAGGGTATCTGAAAGCCACACCTGCCATTTGAGAACATCTCCTTCCCACAATGCTGACACAAGGCTTGCAGAAACAGAGAGCGCTGCAACCCCCACCCCATCTATTACAGAAGCACATCCCCTGTGATTCAGTTTCAACGCAAATTCTCAGAACAGACGAAAAATTTCCTGTCGTACAATGTTCACTTATAGGTCAGAATGCATGACAAATATATCAGTACGCACATGCAATGAGAACAGCCAACAAACCTTTCAGTAGGTACAAAGAACCATAGACAAGAATTTTGTGTACATTGTTGAAACTAAAAGCACATTTTTGCTCATTTTAGTTCAGCTTAAAAAAACTAGTGTGCTTAGAAATGTCCGAATACGATCCATAATTTCAATCTTTACTATGTTACTACTGTGAACAATACATATTGCCAAAGAGAAGCATGTTTCAACTTTCAGAGATGCAAACTACCCCCAGCGGCCTATTTCTGTAATGTGGCAACAAGCCACATGTCACAGAAAGGAAGAACCACTATGGTTGTGAAAACAGGACAGGAAATTGCAGCAAAGTCACAGAAAAGAAAAAAAAAAAGTTTCACCCTAAAGCGTCACAGCATGATGTACTGTGTGATACTCTGATGTCCATTAAGCTGTTTAAAAGGATTTGGGTGTTGTCGGTGAGACCTGAGTCAAGAAAATGTGCTTATGTGCTGTAGAAAGTCCACGTCTTTCAAAATGATCACTCAAGGCAACACGAGCAGCAGGGATGTCAAAATCTGTCTGAAGCAGAAGCCCTTCTGGATGAGATAATCAGTCTCTAGTTACATGCATTTCAACACGTCAAAGCTAAGTCAGGACAAAAAAGTGGAAAGCCAAAGATTTTATAAAGTTTATATAAATTTAAATGTATCATTTGATAACTTATTTATATAATTAGATTTATATAACATGACCGGTCATTCTGAATGACAACACTTCTATGCAGGTCTGAGCCAGAGAGACGATACAAGCAATACACGTCATAAATAGTGATAGTGATTCTGGTCAAGAGCATTAATCGAATTATAAATGTTGTAGAATCCACTTTGAACTTGTCTATGTGAAAAAGCTCTTTAAAGACAATATACATTTCACTATCAGTAAATAACAGGACCTACTCAATTAAAATAAGTTGAAAAACTGGCTTTTCAATCACGTTTCTTTGTCATCAACATGATTTTTGTCTGACAGATGTATGTTATCTATATGACGAATCCGTCCAGCCATTGTATGAAGTATTGATTCTTTTTGTCTCTCAGGTTCTCAAATGTTTTAAACATATTAACGATTCCAAGGTAAAAAGAAAAAGAAAACAAGAAAAAAGGTGAGGGTAAAAACCATGCAAGTCTGTGCATGTGTCAGTTGCATGTCACTGCCCTGCTTCTACTTTCTTTGCTGACATAGTTTTAATGTTTTACCTGACTTCCCAACCGTTGTTTTGGCTGCTGTGTGAAGCCTATTTGATGCATGACTAGACTGGAGAAGCTAAATTCTTCAATTACTTTGCATGCAAACCTCCAACAGGTAATAGATATGTGTCAGAAGCCAGAACAGAGATCTGTAAATCCCAAAAAAAACAGAGTACAAAATAAAATACAGTGAGTTAACACTCACAAAAGACACAGTATCATTGTCAGATTCAAACCTTAAGTAACAGAAAAAAAAAACAAACAGCACCTACATACTTGCACACCCATAGTTTGACTTGTTTACCCTCATACCAATACTAACATGTCAGCACAGAAATACTGGCAGCAGCAAGAGGATACCCAGAAACCCAGAATACCAGCAGCATACTCTCAATCAAGATTAAACAAAAACAAGGGAAAGGATGACATCCCATATTCTTTTCCTGAAATGTTAACTACACTGCCAATGCTAGCCCTGATGCAACATCCCATAACAGCTCATTATCACAAAAGAAGAAATTCCAGTTGAAGTTTATGTACTACATTAACTTTTCCAAAATACTTTCCACATTGCCTTGCAACACTGCAATGTGTGTGCGCTTTGATGGAGTACAGAAATCTCAAGGCTCCAAGTTTAAACTGAGCAGGGGACCCGGCTTTTGCACAGGAGACTGCATACCAAACAGGTCTGGACACACGTAGGCTGATGTGTCCACCCACAGTCAGGCATGCAGTAATGTTACAGGGAACGCACCTTCAAACAGAACATTCACACAGAGATCTGATAGTCCTATGTTTCTCTTTCACACACTTTGTGTCCAGCTTGGCAACGGACAGCATTAACATACTGGCACTGAGTCGAATAAGCCTATTTGCATTTTTTTGGCCCTTTTTTTGGTAGTTGTTTCTTGCACGGTTTCATGACATGCACACGTACAAAAAACAAAAGAAAGTTAGCTCAGTTTTTGGAGGAACCGAGAATATAAAACTATAACTGCCTCAACACAACTTTTGCACAAATGAAACAAGCTATGACATGTTGATTTATGAGTTACACAGGTTATAGAAAATGTTTTTTGTTTTTATTTTACTTCTGGGCAGAGCCTTAGTTTTTCCCCTGTTTATCGTTAGCTTGGTTATATAATTAGCAAATTCCCCAGCTAACTGCAGTGAGTTAGCTTGGTTTGCTAACTGTCCTGTGGTAGCTCCAAATTGATCACACAAACTTAATCAATCCGCTCACACTTGTTTTGGCTTTTTTTTATTTTTAAGACAGACTAGAATAGTTATGCTCGGATTAAATTACATTTCCTTGAAAACTTTTTCAAATATAGAAGCAAAACTAACACATAACCCTTTTCCCATCTGACAGGGCGGCCTGTTGTTGCTTTTACTATGTATTAATCACATGAATTCATTTTATCGTAACATTAAAACACCATCGGCATAACAATTTGTAGCCTTAGAAAAAAAGTTTGTAAGACTTATGCGGATCATGTTTCAGTTAAATCGCTAGTAACAACTAAATCAACTTTTCCTGTCTGATCCTTCATAAAGCCAGCATGGCAGTTATGGCCACTCACACTGAGACTGCTTAGCCCCTTTAAGACTGCTTATTTGATTTCACACAATTGGATTGTGGGTCAGAGTGGTATAAGGTGTCACTGGCAAATGTTTCTATCTAATCTTACAGCAAGTAAACATGTGCCCTGTACCCAGATCTAAGGACTGAAGAATCTTTACATTTTCAAGATGCCAGGTACATTCTTGGACTAAAACAACAAGAGGAAGGGGAACAACAACAAAACCAGCACATGCCACGTGAGCTATCAAACCAATGGTAATGACAATTCACAAAGTCATGACAGTGTTGTGGGACCACATGTTTTATCTATGACAACATTACTCTTACTTTTAAAACTAAAGCTTCGCTCATTTTGCGCTGCAACACATAAAATAGAGGTTTATATCACCTGAATGGAGAAGTGCTAGAGTTCTGTGCAGGAAGCAGACAGCTGCTTGGGTAGGTCAATATTTGAGAAAGGTTTATGAAATACACTTGTTTATGGCAGTCAGGGCAAGAGGAAGGTGCTACAGGGGTGCACGGGATGAGGACAATAAACCGCCTGGTTAAAGGCAGAACTGCTCTGTTGGTTTATAAAACAGCAGATTGGTGTTTCACAATATTCATGATCTGTAATAATTAAATGTGTGGAAAAAATACAGGCCAATGATAAGGACATTAGTTTGGTTTAAAAAAAAAAAGAAAGAAGAAAGAGAAAGTTTTTCAGGGAAATGAATGGATTTTCGGCAAATGAAAACAATGACCTTTCCCTCCAATGCTATTTTGAATAAAGAGCCAGACAAGCAGTCTCCCAGGGGCCTAGGTTTATGTTGTCCTGATGAGAATCACAATGCAAAAACGCAAAGGTAAACAAGGAGTGGCTGTTGCTTAGGAACACGCAGAGGGAAAGGGCTAGTAAAGCAGGCTCTGTGGTACACTGGAAACAGAGAGCAGGTGGGCCCCATTCAGCTCAGGGCCTCGTGTGTTTGTAAGGACATTCTGAGGATGTAGCATACTGTGACCAACACAGATAAGTGGATTGTTTTAAAAAACTGCTTATACTTGTTTGGTAAAATGCTGCTACCAGATGTAATAAAAGAAACGAATAAATGGAAAGACCTTTTCAGTATTTCTATTAACGCAAATACGTTCTGATATGAAGATAATAAGTAGAGCTAGTTTAACATTTCAAGTTGTTGCGCTAGGCTTCGATGATTGGTTGCAAAAAACAAGAAGAGAGTAAAGACTAGTTGATGTCACATGTCAGTTTGCTTACAAGCTATTTTGTAATATTGATTGCTTTGAGGGTGTCTATGTACACACACTGCCTTTAACTTCATGGTAGTGTTTCTGGGCCTAAGCTGTGGGATCAGCTTCTAAAATCACATCTCAGGTCAGTTAAATTGCTCATGCCATTTCCATCCATCCATGTTAAAACACGTTGCATGTTTAAAAAATACATCTCTTAATATCAATACAGTTATTTATCAATTTCACCAGATATGACTCCATAAAATAAACACATGACTGATTTCATTTGGAAATATTATAATAGTATAATATATAATAGTATAATAAAGTGATGAGAAAAATCTGGGTAGGATTTTGTGACGGGATGAGATTTTGGCACACTAACAGCAGATCTTGTACTGAGTGGTGTGATTCAATTACTCTTGACAACATCCATCTTCATTTTCTTTTTCCTTGTCCTTTCCTTTCTCCATCTCTACCCCTCCTCACTTGATTTTACTGTTTTCAGCCCAACACAACAAAATCTAATCAGACAACGATGGTCTTAAACAAAGGTTATGGGAAAGCATTCCTTACAAGAGCGTGCTCCCATCCCAGGATCTAACATGGTGGGACATACTAATGCATTCTCTATCACAAAATAAGATTTTGCTATCTTTTGCTAGAAAAGACACATATATGAAGTATTGGTCAACTAAATGCAGCACTGTGTGTGAACATAATAAAAAAGACTAAACTTTGAAAACAGTATTCATGCTAAAAATAAAGGTGTACATTCACATTCAAAAAGAACACCATCATACACTCTAAAAGTCTTCTCAATACCATTCAAAGCTAAATAAAAAAACAGCAAATCTCTTAAGTCTGGTCATCACTTGTAACGCGGAGAAAAAAAATAGACAAAATAATGTAAATGAAATGAAAAGGGGTTCATTTGTGAAAAGAAGGGATGTTTAAAGACAAACTTAGTAACTAAATAAATAGATGAACTTTAATTCCGGCCTCATTAACTGAGACCCTTCCCATCAGCAGTTTAGTGGATTTTTTGATATAATAAAGATATATGGCTGGTTTTCTACGTGAGAATCTGCTGTTTGAGCTGCCAGATCCAGACACAGCTATCTGGGTGTCTGGGACCAAAGCCCCTTAAAACCATGTGCAAAATCAATTTCCCTCTGTGCCTGGGTCAGAATATCTCTTTATATCAAGTGATACAACCACAGACTGTAAAACAAATGGACGAACCTTAAAATACAACACGAGAGGCAGAAGCTTCAGCTTTTTTTTTTTTAGCTCACTTGTGTCAGTTTTGTTTTCACATGCATCTCACACGGGGCGGCTCGTTTCAGCACTGATGTCACCTCGTGCAGGGTGGATCCCGTATATTTGAAAATAACCTTTTACCACGAATGGGCTTTCAAGCCACAGCATTATGCTGATCCACATATGTACAGCTGCTGGCTGAATAAGTCATAAACGCATCATCTTTCTGTTTACAATTTATGCAATCGCAAACGACTGTGCCCTTAAATAAGGACAGGACCCAACAAAATGCTGTAATGGAAATTTTTATGATGCTCCGCATGCTGCTATTATCTGGAATGAAATACACATGCATCTCCGCCCACTGCCACTTCTGTGACAGATAAAACTTTATCAACATCCATATATGATCATGATTCCCAGGTAGCTCAGCCTTCAAAAATGTTCAAAGCTTCAACGAACTGTGTCGCAGCTTTGAAGCATTACGTAGCTGTCTGAAACTCATGAGTTATAATCAGAATATACTTTTATATTTTGTATTTTAATTGACTGTTTACATGATTAAGTGAACATCCTGAGTCAACTAAGTCAAGAAATGTGTTGCTTGCACTTTGCACCACTTTGCTTTTTTCTGTTGTGGGAGAAGTTTTTATATCTACCCTTTGCTTACTTAAAATTAGTATTACTGCAGTTTAGAAATATTTCTTTTTAGATTAAATCTTTGTGAGTCTTCATGTAACAACACGGTAGCACCTGTCGCTCTACTATTTCTCTCTGAGAAGTAGCTTATTGTAGTTATAGCTGGTAAATAAATCAATAAATGTTGCAGAGTGTAACATAAGACACAGACAAATAACACAAAATCCAAGTAACCGTTCCTCAAAATTGTCCGTGATGTTTTTCAGCTTTGTGCGTGGCGTAGAGCGTCGCCACAAGCTGCTGCAGCCATGTTAGTACGATACAGAATCTCTGACCAGCATGGAGCATTACATAACCAGGAGACTCATCAAAAGGTGTGGCTTTATATTCCACATATCAGCTCTTCTCTTTCACAGGCTTTCCTTTTATAAAACAATGTAGTCTTTTACACGTTTCTATTCTGCTGCTGTTACTAAATGTCTCCTTAGGGTCCCACTCATGCACTTGTCCACTCTTTCACAGATCAAACAGTAGTCATAAACATGGGCTGGGGGCTCACATACTTACATACTTTTGTAAACTTTTCACTTCATTTCTTATGTCTTTAATGTGATTTTTTGTTTGTTTTTGCTGAAGATTTGATTGTTTTTGAATTTTGATTGAAGGCATTTAGTTTTGTTCTCCTAAACCAGAGTAAAAAACTGGTTAGTTCTTTTCATGTGTAACAAAGTGAGAAGAAGAAATGTATAGAAGAAGTTATAAAGGATGGAGATGAGTCTGGAAATACTCTTACAGTCATTGTTGCCTCTTTGATACAATGCATAAGGCCTGAAACCTATGTGGGTAGAACGTCTCATCAGAAACGATCACAGCTCTAGTTCTAAATAAATTTCAGAGAAGTGGGCAGCCAGTCCCAGCATGCTCCGACTATGATAGGGTTTCAACACGGAGAGGTAGTTGCTCAATCGATCTACCTTCATCTAGCAAAGGAGACTTTCTAAAAAAAACTGTTGCACATCAGCGCAACTTAACAACTGCTTTACAGAATGAATACACAATGTGCCTTGCTCATTGGCACAGTAGCTGTTAAAGCAGAGGAGAAAGTTACACATTAACTTTTCCACACCCAGATTTTCCCAGCTTGTCACAGGAGCTTAAACTTCCCATCACAATTTCTATAACCTTTGAGTCTGCATCCGTTGCAATGACAAGGAAAACTGCTGAGATATGACGCAACTCCTGGCATCATAAGGGAGAAATCAACATGTTTAAGCCACATTACTAAAATAGTTACTGGAATGAGACGAGACATGTCAGTTACTAGTTTCACTATGAGTCTGCTGGTTTACCTCGTTCTAAAACTTGGACAGATCAGGATAGAAGAGGCTGATTGGAAAAACTGAAGGAAAATATTCTAAAAATTGATTATTGAAAAGTCATTAAGCAAATTTCACACATCGAACCATCTGTCATGTCAAGAAATACAATCATTCAATAACTATTTTCCACGTCCTAAACCACATCATGACTAGAAATCATTATTAGAAGACTAAATACGTCACACCACCAAAGTGCATGTGAAGAAGTTAACATCTTTCCTACAGCATTTCTGATGAGTTATCTCACCGCATTAAAACAGATGTTAGTCTGTGTAAATCAAAACTACATTTATGCCTATACACAGCTGGCTCTGTGTTTTTTGTTTTCACGGCATGTACCTGGAACATGAAACTAAATAAATCCTCCGTTTTTACTTTTCTTGCCATGCTGGAACTGTAGTAATAAACGGAACCCCACCTCTTCACGCTTTCGTCATGCCCTTCTCTTGCAATGCCTCTATCATCTTGCCCAAGCCTAATGATCTAATTACAGCCTAAGACTTGTTGACTTTGTTTTGAAAGAAGAGCCAGCCTGAAACTATCGTTCAGTCCCCCATCCTGTGCCTTACTACCCCTCTACTTTAAGGGAGGCAAACAGTGTCAGAAAAGAGCAGCTACAATATGACTTCATACTCTGAGGCACTAGGGACTCATTTACAAAACAAATCCGGGTGGGCGCAGATGAGAAATTTAGGGCAAATGCAAACTCATACCTGCTCCACAACAGAACCATTTACTTGGTGCCTCATGTGCTGATGCTGCGGTTGGTAAAAATTCAGAGACAGAAGCATTATTCCTTTTCTGTCTCTTTAATACTAAATAATAGATGTTCAGTAAGCCACACGCGCTGATATGTATTTGACATCTCTGACAGGATCTGTTGTGCGGTGCTTTTTGTGAGCTGAGACTCAACTCATATGGCAGACTTTGTATGAATAACACCCATTTCGAATGATTTACGTGATTTTGCATTTGATTAAATAAGAGTGTCTGTCTGAAACTGGATAAAGCTGTCCGGCACTGGCTCAAGGATGACCATAGTGCTTTGTGCACTGCCAGCGCAGCATTAGCTGAAGACAGTTGCAGACTAAAATGAGTCTGAAATATGCATGTTGCTCAGACCATAGACACATTTATTGAGTAACAGAGCATGCACACTCTGTCTTATGTGGTTCACAAAGTGCAGAGTGGATTCTGGTGAAACAGGAAGCAGGCGTTTATCTCTGCTGCACTGAGCAACTTTTAGAAACAGACACTAAATGGCATTAAGACGAATAATTTGGTTCACAGGGGGTCAAAAACAGAAAGAAAAGAAACGTTAGAAAAGGTCAGCTTATTCATTCAGAAGAGAGGAAGTAGACTACTGTAGGTTCAAACTTTCCTTTGAGCAGAAAATGACATCTATCTGGGCATCTATATCATAAGATGAGCAAGTGTGTTCTGAGGAACTGAGGATATGATGCATTAAGCACTGGATGGCCAACTTCATGCTGCTGCTGGAAGCAGAAACATCAACAACAACACAAAGATGTTTTTTAGAAAACAAACGTTGAAACGTGTCTTTCTCAGCAAAAGCCATGACATCTGGGTTGAAACAATGGATCAAAATCAACACTGTTTGTGTGCATTTACTTATTAACACACCATGAGAAATGCATGTGGGTTTGGTCCAGAAAGACTGTTCCCGCCCTAGCCCCAACGCACCTTATATGGCAAAAATTTGTAAAAGAAATGCAACAAACAGACACATCTATTGAAGACCGTTTCTTTTAGCTCTTGACATGGCAGGTACAAAAACTCAAACCTATTACTTTATCCTGCGAGCTGTGAAGCTTGAGAAAATATCAGCAGGATGTCAGAAAAATGGGGGGTAATACATGCAAGCCAGGCTCCGGCAATAATGGAGCAGTCAGTGTTGTTTAGGTGTCTCCATGAATGAGATTTGATGTAAAAGAAGGCAGGGGAGCAGTGAGATGCGGGAAACCATGCATCAGTTAAACTGGAATAACTTGTTAAAGCACCCTTCGGAAACCTTTCATATGACAAGTTGAGCTGCTGAAATGCTATAAAGTCAATGGTGCACATGATGTCAACCTAACTACCTTTATTACCGTCTATTCACAAATGCTGTCCCTAAATATACTTTAACCTCCTGAGTACATACATTTGTATTTAAACAGCAAAGAAAATCCATATGAAACTATTTTAAGACATTAGTTTCACCATCACAACCAAAACAGCTTCAACCATCAAACAAGTAAAAAAAACAAACAAAAAAACGAAGATAACTTTTCATCACTAACCTCAAAGACACAGGATTCGGATGACACGGTCCATCATAGCGATCAAACAAGTTTCGATCTCAGCAACCATTGGAAAAAAACAAAACAACAAAAAACAGAAAAATACACAACAAAAGGTGAGACTGAATAATCCAAGACGTGAATGGTGTGTCGAGATGAGGACTTTCCAGACCCACACCTCTTTCTCGCTGTGACAAAAAAACCAAAGTAGAGAGGAGGGGGGTAAAAGACAATGTAATGGCTGCTGTTTCAAACAGAAAAGGAGAAGTATAGTGAAGCAACTTGTCCTCTCCCTATGAGTCACGCAGCACCGTCGCCATTGGCAGAGGAGGCCTGAGGCTGAGAGCCTTCACCTAGCCAATCGGTGACGAGTATGCAAATCCTTTCAGGTGAGTTGTATTCTGACAGGGATTGGACATAGCAGTGTGGGGGAGGGGAGAACAGAGAAGGGCAAGAAGAAAGCCACACCTAGACCAGCCTGAAAGACGATTGACGAGTTTCTCTTGCAAAGGCAAAGGAGTGCTGGAGGTGTAATTCAACAAACGGACAGGCATGCACTTACTCCAGACTTTGACCCATACAATATGGGCCAGACGTGGTGATTAAAACCTGTATGGTAGCTCAAGGGTAAAGTTCACATCTCTTTGTGTCCCATTAAAATGTTTACAGTGAATTGTGAGTCTATTAGCCAGACAGCCAAGCTGCTTTGGAGGACTTGTTTTCCCTGCTCTATGAAAGTGTCATCAAACAGCCCCTTGAAGGTAAATAAATAAATATAAAGAAAGAAATGAAGCTGTTAACTTGAGTGCTTTTGGGTATGAACAAGTGCTTCATGATAGAGTAGAGCAATGTCTTTCTTCCTCCCCTGCTCATGATCAGAGAAAGCTCTTATGAAAAATCGTCACATGACTTGAGAGCTGAGCTTAAACAGTTAAAGATTTGCCTGTCAACATTAACATTAAATGTATTGTGAAAATAGTGAGTGTGGAAAGTCTGACAGATCACAAGTAATTTTTTTTCTTACTTTAGCTTTCTAAGTTGACGTTGCTATAGCAGAGATATGACAACAATCGTTATCAGAAAAGACACTTTAGAAAACAGGAAGTGTTGGTCTGTGGTGAATGTTGAGCTCTCTGTATGTTCATGCTGTGAGCACGCTAATACTTTTCTCACAGCACGCTAAATTTAACAGAGACAAGAGTCGCATATTTACACAGTTCAAGTAAAACAGTTCTAACTTTGCATCATTAAAAAAGAACACGGGACTTAATGTTTCTTTCAAAAATCAACCCATTAAACTCACTTCAAACTGGAGTCTGAGCTGTTTTTCATAAAACCTCCAAATCAGTGTCTCAGTCTCCACCAAGTGCTCTCATCGTCATATCAATTCTTCCTGGCCTCCTTTTAGTACACTTCAGCTCTCAGTCGAAAGCAGCTGTTGGTCTCAGAGTAAATTGATAGCTTTGCTGGGATAGAAAGCTAAACCAAGCGATCTCCACTTATCATCCGTCTTTGGAAATACTCTCCACAATCCTGAAGCCTTGGAGAAAAAACTGTGAAACAATCTCTTGAAACTACGCTCTGCAACGGGGCTAAGATCTGGGACAGCCAGGTAAACATGATATAAGTAATACACCAGTACTCATAAAAAACTTCATTCTTATGTTATTTACTTTATAGATTACTATATATTTTCCCTAAAAGCAGCCAGAGAAAAAAATCTGTTCCCTCCAAAGATTTTATCATGTGTCCAGTTACTCTAAATCCAAACAAGAAATCACATCCACACTTGAGGGAAAAGCAATAAAAGTAAATATGTTCAAATTGTTTTTGCTTCAAGACATGTCAGTGAGATCAAATTTAATTCAAACTCCTGTTTAAAATCACAAAGAAGTCTCCAGCACAGAGAGCATTGTGTTCCTGTTTTATTCTGGGTTGTGTATTAACTAGAGCAGAGAAAAATGCCTTTATGTGTGATGATTGTGGAGACATGTGACCATGCAGACTTTTTGAGTGGACACACCTTTCCTCTGCAGCCTAAGAATGAAAACAGGGTCATGTGTTTTCTGTGAAAAACAGAGACCAACAACAAACAGAAACACACCCCCGAGCACACATATTCGCTGACATGCCCTCAATAAAGGCAGGGCAATAAAAATTACAGTAACCTTAGACTTATGTCAGATAACTATTTGCATTTTAATCTTTTGAGTACTAGATTCCCATTAAAACATTAACAGAATTGCTAGATGGTTGTAATGGAAAATTCAGGGTGTTAATACAGAACTGTGTTGAAGTGCTGAGGATAAAAGTTGACAAATATGTTCAAACAATCCTTGGCAGTGTGAGATATGGAGTGTTTGGAGGACATCAAAGTATTTGCGTACCCAGAGATCATCCAATGGCTGCTCAAATCAAGAGTGGGCTGAAGTAAGGCTTTTTAATTCACCCCAGTGAGATGGCAAAATGTATATACGTATTGCACAGGAAACATTGATAGGTGTGGATTATCAGGAAAGATTGAAGGTAACCATGATCAAGGAACAGTCAGTTAGTATGCCAACTGCTTGAGGTCAGACTTGTTGTTGCAACAATCCAGTTTGTTTAACAAGCTGACAGCTCATGGTGCTACGCACACCTTATCATTCTCGGACAATGAACATCCTGAGATGATTCACTGTGCTGATGGAGCAGGACTATAGATGTAACAAAGTGTTGCATGTGTTAGCAGCTGTGAAGACACCGCATTCAGTATGCAACAACTTAACCTACTATATCACAGTGATTCATTGACACCTGAGCAGAAAAGGATGATCACAACAGGCCCATGCCACAAATTGTTTGACTGTCCACAAACTGTGCAGTTACCAGTGAATTCCAGACGATATATGATGGGTAAACTGTTCAACCAAAACAGAAAAATACAATTACATCCACAAAACCCCACTGATTATATATTTTTTCCAATACCAGACAATTAACAAGGATCTGAGGGCCATGGCACACACTCAGAACTGGCTTTACATCAGTTATCACCACCTGGAGGACAAGTCCAAGCTGTGACAACATGAGGGGATGGTTTGCGTTTTATCCTGCTGGCTGCATTGGAGAACAATTTCCAATAATCCGGATTTTCTTAACCATTTCCAGCTATTGTTGTCAGTTTCAGAGCTTGTTGTGACATGTTAAGATTGGCAAATGTGCACCAATTATTGGCTGGTTTCTCAAATAAAAATGTCTGTTATTGTTAAAATTTCACACAGCAGCCATCAGTCTTCCAAATGCGAGACAACATACGTGAGACTACAACATAAAGAACAAAACAGAGTCGCCAACTCTGAGCTTATAGGCCTACAAACCTGGGATTCTGAAAAAATGTGAAACACATCATAGTATATATTTTTTTTAAATTATGAGTACTATTAAGTCTGCTTCCTGTGTCCTATAGACGCTCGCAGACCTCTCATTAAATATTAAGCACATAGGAAAGGCCAACAAAATACTTCATGTCATCCACGTCACACCTCTAGAGATGGGCTATTTCAGGCAGATAACTATGTTGTCTTTTCATGAACTAACATAAACAAGAATACATTTTTAAAAATATGTCTTTGATCAACTATGTTGATGCTGTGAGCATTTTTGCTCCAGTTTGTGTCAATACAAAATGCATTTTAAACCAGGAAAACTTCATCTCTGTTTTGTGATTAATAAAATACCATGAGGTCCTGAGAGTATATTGTGCTGCCAATCACAGCCTTGATTATAATGCTCAGCGCCTGCATGTAGTTTAATAATTCAGTAAGTCAGAGAAGCACTTGTCATTCAAAAATGACTCATATAGAACTTAACTAAACCCAAAAGGCCTACAGCAAAGCTGCTGCTGATGAGGACAGAGCTGGATTCTAGCAGACAACGGTCTCCCAAAGCTCAGCGTAAAATCCAGTTGTGCCTTTGCTTGTAAGATTTAGTTTTGATGAAAGTTAAAGAAGGACAGATCATTTGCCATCTCCATGCAAAGCTGTGTAAATCCAAGCAGCACTGGCTTAGCTGACTCATGAGAGTCCTCCATGAACCACTCACTACTACCTCATTAGTTGCAGACATGAAAAATGATAGGCTGGAAAATCATTATGGGCCAAAGTTGCAGACAAAGACAGTTTCTATTTTTGTGAGGAACTACTTTGTGTGGTTAAATAACAGCAAGCTAAAACATTTCGAACTAAGCTACTCCTTAATGCAATTACATGTACATCAGAGATACAGTACACTACGCTGTGGGCCCGCTTTGGCTTTAGCGAGCACCATAAATATATCCAAGTAATGTGGTTAACTAATCTTATGATGTGAACATGCTGTAACCTGCAGTGGTTCGGTTTGTGTGCAAAGGCAAAATATTTCATCTATCCACTCTCCTCAGCAGATTCCTCTTGATCAAACAGTTGTTTCGTATTCTATGTCATATGTAAGTCCTATAAATTGTTATAATCTCCAGTTTCCATGTTATGTGTGGCACTAATTTGAAGTAAAAAGTCACTAAATAAATGACATTTTAGTCTGTGG
>JBBDHI010000007.1:14694038-14707972 GCA_037177115.1 Craterocephalus stercusmuscarum
ATAACTTCTATTCATTTAAACTCAGTTTCTAATTCGAAAGATGATGATTTTTTTTTAAGGGGGAAAAACTAAATATCCTTGAAACTATTATATTTCCTTTTATGCATTTCAATTTATACTTTCCCACTTCTTAATACTTTCAGGAACCTTCAAACTTACCATTGAATTCACAGAGGAATATCCAAATAAACCTCCCACAGTGCGATTTGTCTCCAAAATGTTTCATCCAAATGGTATGTACATTATTTCAGGAAATATCTTTTCTCTTTACTTCCAGGAAAACTGACCAAATGTCTAAAGCTTTGTGTGTTCTAAATGCTCTTTTGCAGTGTATGCAGATGGCAGCATATGCTTAGATATACTTCAGAATCGTTGGAGTCCAACATATGATGTCTCTTCAATCTTAACTTCAATACAGGTAAAGTAATACTTTATAAAAATTCAGTGCAATATTCACCAGTGTGAACAGTCTCCACTAAACTTTGTAAACATATTGTCATACCATCGTTTGCACACAAGTAATGACTTACTAGCCATCAAGTGACTGTGCTGTTATAAAACTTTATTGGAAACCTAACCTGCTAATGCACTGTGTATTTTTAAAGTCTTTACTGGATGAGCCAAACCCAAACAGTCCAGCCAACAGCCAAGCAGCCCAGCTCTACCAGGAAAACAAACGGGAGTACGAGAAGAGGGTTTCTGCTATTGTTGAACAGAGTTGGCGTGACTGTTGACCTTTGTTGTCATTGGAGCATGAAGTGTCAGGCCCAGAATCAAGAAACCACAGATCAAGAAACCAAATCTCACAGATATGATGACACACCTTGAAATCCTTCAGTATATTTGTCACTTAACTGTTGCAAAATTTGTATGCTGTTGTGTTGTGGTATTCACTTCTGCCGAATGCTGTTGTTGGGCAATAGTGGATGTTTGTTCAGAGTTAATGTACCTTGTTATACCTGGGTTACTTGCCACATGCCACAACAGGGTTGTTTTTTTTGTTTTGTTTTTTTAGAATTTCTGACAGCCAGTCTCTTAACTCGTCACTTGTCCACCTAGTAATTCATACATGAAATAAAATGGTTGTACATGACAGTTAAGTAGATGTGCTTGCTGTGTGGTTTGCTGTGTAGATACTCCCAGTTTGTATTTACAGAAAGTTCTTTTTCAGTGCCCCCACACCTTTTTTTTTTTTTTGTTAAATTGCCCCCTATCTCTGCATATTGAAAGCCTTTGAGGGATAGAAAATTAACCAGGCATGGACATCCATCCCTCTAACAACTTAACAGATGCCTTTTGGGGGGCTTTATTTCTTTCAGCTTTTGTTTTACAGCCATGCCTCTTAATTTTAAAACCTTTAAGATATTTGTAAATGCTTCAGTGCACGAAGAAGACATTTTGTACCCTTACTGGGCACTTAATTTGACTTCACACAGCCCCATAATTCCAACATTTAACCCATTTAGACGGTGCATATGGATCTACATAGTCTACAGGTTAGACTTTGTGAAAATATTTCTATAGAATTTTGCAACCTTACAAGTCAGCCATCATAAAAATCCGATTACACTGTTTAAACAGGATGGTGTCTGTTTTCATACGACTTTGCACTGGTAACCCATATAACAAACTGTACATTCTCTTGTAAATAAAATAAATATACATCAATCTTCTGTTGCTTTCTTTCACCTAATACATAAATGCCATCTTAACTGAGATCAGTCAGTTTGTTTATCAGATTGAATTTATTCAGTATTTACACCTGTGAAAACAAGCAGACAGGTAAACCATACTTACACAAATAACAAAGATCACAGCTTACAGTTTTTTGTGTAGAATCTGAGCATTGGTGCAACTTGCAGTGATCTCCAGGTGTATAAATATGAAATAACACTCCATGTATGGCTGAAACCGGATACATCAATGCAGTGAGAATGATGTGAGCTTGTAGCTACAGTTTGGATGTTAATGCCACTCCAATCCTCGTCTTTCATGAGTCAGCTGTCTACAATTTCCATGCAACAAAAACATTTTTAAAAAGCTGTGTTTTCGGCCATGTTAAATAGTACAAAAACAAGGATTTTAGTGCCAAATATTTTTTTAAAAGTTAAAAAAATAGGAAATAACTTAATCAGAACATGATCCCAGAAAGCAATGACTAATAGCTGAGAAAATGAAGGGCTGGAGACGAAAAATATTTTATTTCTCAACTTTGTCTCCTGTTAAAGCTGAACTACTCATGGCAAAGGAATGCAAAAACTGCAAGTTGTACCTGATAACATTTATTAATGTTTGTAAATTTACCACATCAGGCATACAAGCAGATACACTTGGATGTCACTTGTTTTTAAATCCAAGTTAATGAAAATGTCTTCATTTTTCATGCGGTTCAGTGGTTGGCCTGAGGTTTAACGAGCTCATATCGGCCCACCTGTCCCTCCTGCAACAGCTGCCCAATAAGTTGGTCTTTGTGTACTTTTCGGCTGACAACAAGGAACCGTTGCCTCCCCTGTCCGTATGACTTGCTTCGCAGGCCATACTTTTGCGCGATCTGGTGAATCTGCTTGCGCTCATCATTGTTGAGGTCGGTTGAAAACCGGAGATCATCCTGGCGCTCTGAACTGGCATAGTGACGAATGATGTCCTCAATGTCATGCTTGCTGAGCTGAGTTCCTGTTTTATCTGTGTCCATACCCAAACCTTCTCTGGAGAACTGCTCCTTCACTCTGATTGGCTCTGCGATACCTTCTCCGTCTCGGCCCAGCCCGCCTCCTTTCCAGCCCATCTTCCGCAGCAGCTGGTTTCCGATGTTGTCCTCCTTAATCTCCTGCCGTGTGGCTTCCTCGCCTGAGCGAGCCATGATCTGAGAACGGGATATGGCGTCCGTATGTCCCTCCTTCCTCAGATTGGATTTCACCACAGCTTGCGTCTGTCTCAAAGTAGCTAAAGCCTCTTTTGCAGCAATGTGTTTTACGATTTTTTTAGGCCCGATTCCTGCTGCTACATACTGTCCCTCTAGGTAAACTTCACACTTCCAGCGATGATCAGGCAGAACTGAAAACTTGTAATCAGCGCTCACTTTATTGAACTGAGCCGTATCATTAATGATACAGATTGCATTGTCAGAGTTCTCCAAGATAACCAGCTCGCTCAGGTGCTTCTTTTTGCCAACCTGCTGCCATCCACCTGAATCTGAGTGGATATTTCCTCTGAAGTATTGTTGTTCTTGCTGCTGCTGCTGCCGTCGCGCTTGGTTCAAGCGAAGTTTTCTCACGGCCTCCTGAGCTGCTGCATGCTTTGAGCTCTTTTTTGTTCCCCTCGCCTGTCCCACCAGCTCATCCTGCACGTAAACACTGCACAGCCAAGCGTTGTTGTCAGGTAACGGATCAAACTTATAGTCTATCTGCATGCGGCTGAAAGCCGCAGAGTTGTTCAGTATGCAAATGGCGTCGTGAGCATTGTCCATAACCACAAATTCTGTCCAGTGTTTATGTTTGTCAGGCTCAAAATGACCCTTAGAACTGGGTGTTGGTTTATCTTCTGGGTTCCGGAGGGCAGGCAGAAACGCTGGCGTTGGACTGTGCATCTGGCACACAACTATATCACTGACCGTTGAAAGTCTGTATTTACGCTGCACAGCACGAACCTCAACTGGTTTAAAGAAAAGTTTGACTGCCTGCTCAGAGGCCCGGTCCCTCGCTCCATTCTTACTGCCGGAGTATCCTGTAGCAAGATACACACCCTGGCATCTCAGCTCGCAGGCGTAACCATCCGTTGGTACTTTCCGGTTCTTCGGTAGATCAGCCGGAGGAATATCCTTCAGGTTAACATAAATATATTCAGGGTTGGTTTTGCAGGCCTGGATACTGCGGCTTAGCATGAAATTATAGTTCGGTGAGTCACTTCCTGTCATCAGCACGGGGTCCCTAAAGGCAACTGCCAACGCGTTTGCAACACTTGTTATCAGCCGTTGCTTCTCTTCCAGTGTTGACTGAGATATTGGAAGAGGCTGGGAAGACCCTGATTGAGACACGTTGGGACTGCTCCTGCCAGGGCTGTTGTAGACTCTGCTAAATGGTCGGCTTGATGATGGCCTGTCCTGATGACTGTACCCCAAACCCTGACGCCCCGATTCCCAGCCTCCTGACCGGCTCCCTCCCCCATATCCATTATATCTCTGGGGCTGACAGTAGGAGTCTAAACTGTAAGAAGTGCTGTGGGCTTCATATTTGGCCATGTACTCGTGCTGCGTTTTTGCCATAAAGTTTGAAGTCTGGCCATGACCTCCATAACCAAGCCCACCAGTGCTACCTGAGGAAATGTCTCTGTCTCTATCTCTGTCTCTATGAGAACCCCAAGAGTCAGATGTGTACGATGGCACTCTGTCAAAAGAGGGCCTAAGGGAGGAGAAGCCCTGTGCTCTGCTGGTGCTGCTGTGGGAAGAGTGTTTAGAGTCCCATTGTCTCACTCCATATGACTCACTCTTCCTGCGTTCCTTATTGTTCTCCTTCTCGTCAGTGCCAGTTCCTCCGCTGCTGCCACCACTGACAAAGTGCACAGGCTCAAATCGTGGCTTGGAACCAAATTTTGTCACAGGCATTTTCCTCATGGGTTCGTCTCCTGTAATATCAAGATCTACAGTTAGAAAACAGATCAATCATCTGCAATTTTACTGTTGTGACTGACAATAGTGAACAAGTTGAAAATTCATTACTAAAGTTTCGAGCTGTCTTTTTTTGTGTGTTTTCATAAGTAATATTAGCTGAAAACTTTAACCGCAAAACACAGAAAATTTTCACAACCTGAAAATCTGAATCAACTGTTGCTCTGTTTCGGGACCTATTGTAATATAGCTTTCAACAAATAAGTTGTTTGACAGTTTACTTAACTTTTGTTATGCTTTTCTAACACTTCAAAAACAAAACACACATATAAGTGTAAATTACTAAAATGTTTCTTTTAAAAGCCAAAACAACCACAAGAACATGCTAAACAATCCATATCACTCACTGCCATCAGAAGAAGTTGGCCTCTTTTTTGCTTCAGAGCTAGGATAGGAGTCAAAGGAGGGCATTTCGCCGATGCCAGTCCCTTCTGCCATCACCAGCACCGTCCAAATCAAATCCAGGCCATACCTGTTAATGTAGCCAAAGATCTGGGTCAGTCATTAGTAAGAATGGGCGAGCATCTAAACCTAATGGGTTAACGCTCAGTGCTGCCTTCAATGGCACCACCTGCCAGCAGCGGCTGCAGTACAGATTATGTTGAAATCAAACGTTATCATAGATGATTATGTAATTTTAAAACGTAAGATATGATAGGCAGGAAAGCAAGCTGTCTGTAGGGCCAACGCCAAGCTCTAACAGTGACGCAATAGGACGGCGGTGTTTATCTCTCGTCAGTGGACACGTTTAACATGCTAAACTACATATATGTCTATAAAGTTGACTGCACTGTGGTCTTACCTTAAGGTGTAGCCTTCAGTTTGACTTGTACTTCTTTCATTCTACTTAGCAGCACACAGCGCACTTAAAGTTTCTCTGGCTTTGATTATTATGCTAGCCTCTTAGCTAACCACCGTTTACAACCCACTAAGGGCTGCTAAGACTAGCCAGCTAGCTGCTTCTACAGTTAACCAACCACTTTACCAGTTAACGGTTTTATAAAGATACCTAATTTACCGCGGTCAACGCCGAAACCAACGAGCCGGTCTGTTAGACAGGTGGATGGAAGTGCTGCGTAATAAATAGACACACGCTGGACTAGCAGGAAGCATCCATTTTCTGGTCCCTGCTTCGGTAAAATCATGGCGTCTGATACCGCACTGGCCCACAATGCATTGCGAAGGTCAAGCGGCATATTGAGCGGCTATGCTTTCATAGAGCATCTGTTCCTCGCCGCGTGCGTGTGGCCGCTTCATCTTTTATATGACATTTTCCTGCGTCATTTTTGAGTGCGTTGAGAGCAAAAAATAATCGCATAGAATAAGTGATTTTAAAAAAAAGATTTTGTTGGATTTTACTTTAGTAGGCAATTATACCTTGATTGAATCTTCAGGATTCAATCAAGGTATAATCATATACACGCATTAAATTATGTTTTAGTCGGTTGGTATTTTGCATTGACCAACTTTATTGATCATTTTATTTTATTGAAAACATTTACACTTGTAATGTAACATTACTCATAATTCTTTTGATTTGTAACAAATTACTTTGAATTTAAACAAAAAGTTTAGCTAACTAGTTGAATAACACCTATTTTATACAAATGTAAAATGTGTCCTGATTTCAATAACAAAACCCCTCACATGACTGGGCAAAATAAGTGTATTTTGCATGCAATTATACACAAGTAAAAAAAAGGTGCTTCCTTGCGATTTCTAGATTTATTTATTATATTCTAAAACTAACTTTGCAATAGTGTCGCCATAAGTCTGTCACACACATATTTAGCATTTTTAAAGGATTGGCAGGTAATTTTACCTTACCTTTTACCTTATTACAACTCTGCCTCTGCAGCTCCTGTCACACGACTACTACTGTCATTTAGCAGACACTTTTATCCAATGTGACTTGAGAGAACACAATTAAGAAATCAGATACAGCATGAATAGGCAGACTGCTGTCACACTCACTCCACAACCTTAGGATCAGCATTCTCTGAGTTTATATAGTTAACTTGGATGGTGTCTTGTTCATTGCAGCTAAAAGTAGTTTTTAATATCTCTGGTTAAAAGTTAGTTGTTCCAGTGGTGCCAAATAGATATGACCGCTCCAATCCACTCTACCAGTTGCATTTATTTGTCCTCAGGATGTAAGATTGAACAACAGACTGATCTGATTACATCATGCTCTCATGAGGGAGGCCCCAGATTATGTTGCAGATTTATTTAGTAAATTATATTTTTGCTTCACAGATAAAACAAAATTTATTCTTGTGGGAATGCTGCCCTGAGATCAAGCACTCAAACATCTTTCATGTACAATGTAATGTTTTTTTTACAGAAAGAAAGACAAAAGTGTAATAAACTTGAGTCATTTTATTTTTTTATTCAAAATGTACATCAATGGAAACAAACTAAAGTAAGATACTAAATCGTTTCTGGTGTGGGAGAGGTTTTGACTAACATGAAGTGATGACTGATACTAGAAAAATGTATGGCAAATCCTGACACCAAAATGTCACTTCACACTCAGAACCACGTTCAAAGATCATAGGTAATAAACAACAAATCTCCACTTCAATACACAAAATATATCCTTATAAATTATATAAATGCAAGAGTATTTTTAAATACTCTTATCTGGGATTCAGTTCAACTCCATTTAATACTAAAAATTTGGCAAAATGGGAGTTGAAATCAGAGGAGAGAGCAAACATACATGAATTATATGCACCATTTTGAAGAAAACAACAATGAAGGGGATACCTTGCAAAAACCGAGTTAGGGAGGAAAAAACCAAGCAGATCAAAGATCACAGCAGTAAAGAAATTTGATTTTAAAAGAAAAAGAAAGATGCATGCAAAATATAGAACAGGCTGGTAAGTATTAAAGCACTATGTGGAATAAAAGGCCATGACATGTGACCTCCATGGTATTTAATAGTGGCATGTAAACATGGGAACCATAAGATTGCTTTGGCTTTTCGATCATTAAGACTAAATTTAAATTGTTGTTCAAAAGACTGTGAAAGCAGGTTTTCATTTCATTTTATTAAAAAAAAAAAAAAAGAAAGAAACAGGCCTACTTATTTTTACCGTACTTAATGATATGGTGCATTTAGTGCCGCTGTCTTTATTTCAAACAATAAGCCTCTCTTCTGTTTCTCCATTTGCTTTCAAATCTAATGTGTGCTTCCTATTTATGAGTGCATAGTGCAGGTTATTTCAATCTAGTTTCAAACAAAGATCGAATAATGATTTCACCCGTGAGTCCTGTATATATGTGAACTCCTTCTGACTTCTATTAACTACATGAGTCTCTCTATATACATTAAGACACAATAGCATATTCAAACTGTGCCTGGTTCCCAACCTGCCTGGGTTTAGAACTTCACTGGAGGAGGAGGGGGGGGGGGGGTCCAGAAATACCATGCGAGTCCACATAAGGCCATATTTAACAAAAGGAGATGTGATGAGGAGAATGAAAGGTTGACAGAGCGAGAAAAAACAGGAAGAGGTAAAGCGTGCTTAGATCTCGCTGAAGCTGCAATCCCCTCTCTTCAGGTGGTCAAGACAGATTAAAAGAAGCTAAAGAGACAAAGAGAAACATAGTCAGCGGTTAGAGAAGATGGCAAACATTCGCAGACAAGATTCAAAGTGAATCTGGGGGAGAGAAAAGCGTCAGGTTTGATTATAACAGACAGAGCTGACTAAATGATAGTCTGCGGTTTAAGTTTAATACATGAGAACATAAATCAACACGAGCTTCTTTCATCTCTGTCATGGCTGAAGTGGAGAGGCTGTTAGTGACAAGATGTATCAGTACACGGAAACAGGCAATAAATTGAGATGTAGATAGCCCAAGTTGATGTTAAAGAAGCAGTGGCATTAACTCATATTATAGCAGAGCATGTAATGATTAAAAACCCTGAAGGATGGGGTCCACATAGCCTCTGGTCTCATTTGAGGTACTCAGTACCCACAAAGGCTGGTCTCTTAGCAAAACTTGCAGGCTGAGGACCTACTCAGTGCAGAGCCAGGGATTACTGCAAAGGAAAGTGAAACCACACAGACCAGTGAGCTGAGGAATAGGACCAAGGAATGATTCTTATACTGTTGTACTTTTATCTTACTACCAAGTGGTACTAAACGATTTTTACATTTTTTTTTATCAGAAGGACTTTGCCACTTGAAGGTGTCAGAAAAAAGGAATATGAGGTCAACACATCCCTAACAATCCTAAGTGTCTAGAAATATTTACATTTTAAGACTAAGAGTTGATTGGATGAAGACAAATTTTAAGATGTTTAGAGAAAATCTGAGAGCCATAATGTCCTCAGCAGATGCAAATATAAGCAGAAGGGAAAGCATTTACATGTAAAGTAACATTTAAAGCAACTGTTTTTCCTGCGGCAGTGATTTCAGCGTCACAGACATCATGCGCCTCCACGGGCTCATCAAACTCTCACTAATTACATCAACACTTGTTTCACACAATGATTATGGCTGCATTTTTTGGTGAAAAAAAGGGCCTTTATTTATTTTTTTTTTTTTAAGGAGGATTTTCTTTTATGCGTTAACACTGGCACAGACAACATTGGTCCCTGAAGGACAAAATTTGACTTGATTTTTGAAACGTGCCCAAACTAAGCATTTTTTTAAAAAGTTACAATTGCACTGACAAAATTAACATATACTTAGAAAAAAAACATCACATTTGGGCATAAAACAAAGTGCAAATGTGAAAGCTAATACAAATATGCACATAACATATAACAATGAATGAGGTATGGTAGAAGTGGTAAAGAGATCAGGCTCACATCTACTCATGCATCAGGCTAAAGTGAAACATCAGCAAAGGGACTGACTCACAATAAATTTGTCTTCTATTGTAAAAGGAACATGAATCTATTCTCAGCAATCAATAGTTGATACATTTCTCTCTTCTTACCATCTCGCTAATGTTCCACATTCCTCAAATCTTACACACATTCAGGTCCCAATATTTGACGTGTTTCTCTTTAGCCTCAACACATTTCTGCCCATCACACAAGTAGTCACATTTGTTAATTTTTTTTTTTTCTTAAAAAAGCTCACATCATGCAAAGAAATCGCTGAGTATAAGATATGGAATGTATTTCATAAATTCGTATAAAAAAAGGACAAGTTGAATGATCGCTTGTACAACCGATGAAACCAACAAGCATCATTCAGGGAAAAGAAGGTGATGTCAAACTCAGAGCGATTGCCGAGCGTCTTCCACAGAGCGTGGGGGAGGGAGAGGGAGCGTATGGAGTTACGGGATTTTGGGTGCGGGTGAGGGTGAGGAAGGGGTACTGTAAAAAGATGATGGGGGATGGAAACTCATTCACAGCAGGATGGCCAGAAGGGAGCACTTTTTCTACAGGGATCCTTAGCTGGAAATAAGAGAGAATTGGCTGTTATTGCTTTCTGTTTGAGTTAAAACATCACGACACAGTAAAACATCAGCAACAGCACATCAACATTAGATAGCATTTAGAGGAAAACATGCTTATAAAGCAACACAAAAGGTTGGAGTGGAGTTATCTACTTCCTTAAAAAGGTTGTCCTGCCTCTGAGCTTTAAACAATAGGTCTGATTGTTCTGGATGTTTTTCCAACTAACATGATTTTTAGCTACTTTAACAGTGCAGTTCTTTCACTTCCACTCTCCCCAGTGCTCTCAAACACATTTCTCTCTGTGTATTTGGCTTTTATATCCACCCGAGAGGAAGGGGGTGGTGCTGGTGGGGGTCATCATATGTCTGAGAAATCAAGAAAACATGCCATCTCTGTAAACAGAGAAGTGGCCTCAGGGTTTTTTGCTTCTCTGGTGTGACCTGGTGTCTCAGTTCAGCCTTGAATGGCTCTTTGTGTGACAGCAGGGCTGGGTGGGGAAGGACTTGGAAAGAACCACAAAAAGGGAGACTGTTGTGGATTTCGGGAGGCAGATGAAGCAGTGCATCAAATCTGTGCGTGGGGATCTAATAAACTGGCCCGCTGATGGCAATTTTCGGCACAGATGTTAGCATGTAATACTGCAACTCAACTGTCAGAATTACCCATTACACAGGCTGTCTGATTTAAGCTAACACATCAAATTTGTGCAATTTGGACTATTTTAAGCAGTTTTCACCGGGTCATGTGACCATGGTTAGATTTCAAATCAAATAATCACAGAGGTTGTCATCTCGTAACAAACTATAAAAGTACAATGATTGCATTTTTACTGCCAAAGTATGATGGGCTTTAAATCAGAGAAGATACTTCCATGAGGAGGATGTTCCCTGTATCATCTTGCACATCTCTCATTATTATTATTATCTCATATATTATTGTTTACTCTCTCTCGGTGGTGTAACTCAGGAGGTAGTCTTACCAGAAAAGGTGCCTCATGCAGCATGCAGCAAGTGTGGGAGGAGTTAACTGGAAAACATTTTGGATGCAACATAGGTGACACATGCACTCACAAAACACATCTACACAGCAAGCATCAACATTTCTGTGTCGCCTGGGGACTTGAACTAGAAAACACTGACATTCACCTGAAGGTTAAAAACAGATAAACACGGTTATCATTCGGTTAACGCTTCAAGTGCAAGACATCGCAGGTCAGTTTTAATCAGTGACCCCGCAGAAAGAGCTCGACTTGAACAGCTGCATCTTTAGGAAAGGAAAAATTTCAAGGCAGAGCTCATAAAGAGGGAAAGTGGCTGTGAATGAAAAGGGTGGAAACAGAAAGGAGAAAAATGTCTGAGGGCAAGAGTCTCCCTTTTCTAAGAGCCAGCTGAAACACACCATTTAAGCAAGGAGTTGACTTGCAACATGAAAGAACCAATAACATCAACAATAAATTAGCAGCATACCTGAAGACATCCAGCTGCACAAATTGCCTGTATTCACAAGTTGTTACGATAATCTCTTATACCTGCTGATTTAATTTAACTATTTGTTTACACAACAATATCAAATATGCCTATAAGTATGTAAAAGCGAAAGTGCTGATGAAGGAAGAGGCATACTCCCTATGACATAGCTGAAATAACTTCCTTTTCCAGTTAATGTGTCTGCATCAACCTTCCAAAAAGGCTGCTTACAGAGAGTCTGATGTATCGGTGAATGAAGAGCAATGGCTGGTTTCTGGGTGGAATTTACTTAAACTGCTGACAGCGTTCCAACTATGTAGATGATGACAGCTTGTCAGCTTCATCATTCTTCCATTCCTCTCAGTTTTTTTCATTTCCCATATTAGTAACGAGTTAGAAACAAGGGTTAGCTTTTTCGGCATGAAAATTATGTCCATCTATAATCTCTCTTATTATCCAGGGGGTAACATAGAGCCTTCATCTCCCTCTCAGAAATAATGAGGACTTTCCACAGCCTTTCCATATGCTTCAAATGATGTAAATCTTAATTGGGGTAATAAGTGAGTGGTGACAGATAAGTCACTTAGCGGTTTAATCATTCAAGACTAATTTAGGAAAGGATTGTCAACACCACCATCTCATCGCCAAGGTTTGCAGCAGCGCAGCTTTTCCAACGTCTGATCTCCTGCACCTGTGCTGTGGGGGTAAAGAGTCACAAAGAGCAGGGGAATACTTACTTTTTCCTCTCTTTGTCCCTCTTGAGTGTGGTGGAGCCTCCGGCCTGCTGGGCTTGGTTCTGCAAAAGCTCTGCGGCAGTCTTTTTCTGTTTGAACGTGTTCAGCTCATCATCCAGATTCTTCTTCTTTTCCTCCAGTTTCTTCTTCTCATCCTGATGGAGCTTCTTCAAACGGTCAAACTTCTCATGGAGCTAAATAGCAGTGAAAAACATAAACAGCCTCCATTGAGTTTTAATCAAACCGGAGGAAGAGCACAGCCCCTGTTGCACTGATACTCACCTCTTTCTCTGCTTCTTTAAGCTCAGCTTCCTTCTCTTTAACTCTTTGGACAAACATTTGCCTCATTTCTTCTTCCTTCTTCTGCAGCTCACCCATGAACTCGTTCCGCTTTGCCTCATATGTCTCTTGCAAACTAACAACAAAGTTAAATAAAAAAGAAGCTATTGTAAGCTGCAAGTTGCAAGAATATTCAGGCGCTGAAGCAAAAAGACATCTTTGAGCCAACTACCTGAAGGGCTTGCTGTCAGGGTCGGTGTCCTTGAAGCCCATCTCCTCCAGCTTACATCTGCGGTAGAGCTCATAGTGTCGTGTGTGGGTCTGCTCTCGCAGGTCCTCCATATTCACTCTTATCAGCATTTCTCGAAGTTTTACAAAATCACAGTGATTTTCATTTTCCACTGTGAGAGACAGAGATGAAAGACATGTTTTTACCCAACAGAAAGGAAACGGTGCAATATATGTGAAAACATACTGCAGAAAGTGTTACAGAGAAAACAAACACGATGAATGTTTATATAATCTTGGGGTAGAAATCAAAGACTCATTCCTTCAAATAGTTCTAGTACAAAGCAGAGCAGTGTTCATGTCTTGTGGTTTCCTCTAATGATTTTTTTTTTAAACCGGACTGAACTACGGAGCACGCCTCCACAGACCATGTGACATCATGTGAGTCTAGAGTAAACAGACCAAATGCAAGATAAAGCCTTTGGCCAGAAATATCATACAACATAGATGGAACAATATTACAGTCATATGTTTTTCATTCTTCTGGCTGTCATTCAGCGTAATGAAATACAAATTAAACATTGCTCTTGGACACGTTTGGGGATGCTCACATTCATGCCAGGTAAACGTGATGGCAACTGTAGCCCTGAATACCCAGCGGGTGTTATATAAAAAGGAGCTACAATTTCTAGACAGGTCATTGAACATACTATAGATATAGAACTATAGGAAAATAACAACAACACATTCCAATGCAATCTTATTGGGGGGGATTCAGTTTAATTATCTAAATGTTAACACTCTCTGTCAAATTTGACGATATTTTTAATTATCAATGTATAGATTAGATTATGAATTTTATGAAATCCATTAAAAAAACACAACACTAAATAATAAACAATATAAATGACCATTTAAACAATATAATTCTATTAACCAGATCATTATGTTTGAACAGTTATATGGAGACTTGCTCTATATTATTTGTTAATTGTGATTTACACATAAAAGGTGGAAACAAATTGAGTACTACTCAGTAAAAATGAAAAAATACAACTTTATATCCATAACTAATTAAATCTTTCTACTATAGACCATATTGCATGGTCATCCAATATAGCCAGGTATTTTCTGACGGGCCT
>JBBDHI010000007.1:14713725-14730876 GCA_037177115.1 Craterocephalus stercusmuscarum
GATCGGATCGGTGATCGGTTTTTTAAAGCTCTCTGATCGGTGATCGGCCTCTAAAATCCTGATCGTGTAAAGCCTAGTACCGAAACCACAAAGCTCATTTGGTGATGTATTTTGATTTATCAGTCACAGTCGGAGGCTGTTAGATGACTCAGATGCAGAGCTATTTTTGTCCATAAATGTGTGACCAGCACTATGTGTTGGCCTGTTTTTATTAGAGCAATCACTTTGCACCAAATTTCCCATCTTTCTCTAAAAATCCATTGCATGCAACAGAGAAAGATTGTTGCTGCTTGTTTTTTTAGTACAATACTGAAAAGGTCACTGCAGAGACATCACTTACTTGGGGCAATTTGGCATCTAATCTGAGGAATCTGATGGCCTCTAGCAAATGATGCAACAGCTTCAAATCAGTATTAAAACACACTTCATAAAAGAAACAATCCAAAATCTGATTTAAAAAAAAAGTATCAGTACAGTTTTAGTTGTTCATCTGGATAGTTTTACTTCCCTCCTTTAATGCTCATAACAAAACCAAACAAAGAACAAAGATCACATCTCTGCCTAAACTTGAGCTGCAACTCATGTGAAAGTCAAACATTGCCTTTTTTGTAACGCAGTGGCATTTACAGTTTCCAGCAAAGGTTGTAGTTTATGTTTCAGGTCACCTTTGCTTCCACTTATCAAATGGATTGGACAAATTTGAGAATTTGCAAGTCATCTATGTGCATGTGTAAGATATTTTCCTCCAAAGTCGACAGACGATGTTCACAAGTCATTCTAAATTGGTACGAGTGGGAAAATGAAGAGTTCTTTGTCTGCCTGTATTAGACTTGTAATGGACTGGATTAACAGAAGTTTTAGTTTGCCTACATCGTAAAAAATGTTAGTTATAACAGCTCCAGGTAAAATAACTTTACAATCAATTTGTTTCCATAGCTTAAAGACAGAAATGAAGAGTTGGCCTTTTCTGAAAATCAAATATGCATGATGTAGACAAATTACTGGCTTAGCAGGAAGTCAGAACCATTAGGATATCAATGAGGCATAGAAAATCTTTAAACAACATCAAAACATATTGAAGAAAAGCAACTACCTCTCTATACTGCAACACATCTCCAGCATGTCATATAATAATCTATAAGGTAGAATTTCCTTGAAATGAAAATTGTATGTTTTGTCTCCAGGACTACACTGTTAGAACAAGAGCACAATGAGCCAGTATCAGTACCACCCATCCATTTTCTATTACCACTTATTTAATCCAGGGTCACAGGGGGTCAGGGACTTTCCCAGCTGCCATGAGGCAAGAGGCAGAGAAACACCCTGTATTGGGTTGCCAGTCCATCACAGAGAAACAAACAAACAATCACCCAGGCTCACACTCACACATCCTAGTGTGAGTTTACAAACACCAGTTACTTTAATATGCATGTTTTGGGGCATTGGGGGGGGGGGGGGGGGAGCAAAAGTGTGGGGAGAACACACAAAAAGTACATACATACAAAGGCCCCAGCTCGGATTCAAACCAGAAACCTTGCTGAATGTTGACAGTATGAACCACCTGCAGAGTCTAGATATAGAGGAAGCTTTACTGTTGTCGTATATTTAATTTCATTAAGTTTATTAGAATAATTATTTGTTAACTGTGTGCATTATGTTTAAGGGAATGTGACTGAAGAAGTATTCTTTACTTCATTGGGTTTTTTATTTTACTCATTTCATCTGTTGCTGTAGCCAGCTGGAAAAGGAAGAAGAGATAGGGAGGAATGGACAAGAATTATGAAATTCAATTTTTTCATGCGATCTCATGACTGGTTTTGCATGTTTGTATTTGGAAGGGTACCATTTAAAGAAGAACAACTGAGCAAAATCAAGTAGAGTTATTAGAAAAAAACAGCAAAGAGTAAATAAGTCATGATATTTTCATATGTTTATGTATTCCTCATTTGTGAGCACTGTGCCTGAGACCTAAACTTTGCCTAAAACCACTATATCTGCCATAGCCATCTGAAAGAGCTCAATGTACCAGAAAAAAAAGAGGAAACATGTCTGTCTGGTTACATAATAAGTACTGTATATTTAGATGTAACACCATTACAAATCATAGTTTTCCAAATGACCAACAATTATAATCAACATGACTTTCTGATAAACAGAACACAAGCAGGGCATTGTCTGATAAATAATGCTGATGTTTAGTGCTTTACTGCTATATCAGATACCAACTGCGTTAGCAAGATTCATATGAAACTGTATATGTTAGTGAATATGTGCAATATTTAATGAGGCTGATGTGAGACATTTTGCAAACATTAAAAAATATATGGTAAAGCATACCTCACTCCTGCATAATTGTTACAGTCTGTGTAGTATATGAAAATATTGTAATTATAACCAACAACTTGTATATACTTCTAAGTTTTCAGTAAGAACCCAGAGCCTGTTGCTCAGCAGAATAACTAAAACTGCAAAGGAGTACGAGCAGTCTAAGATACAGAGTGAATTTCTTTGTGTCTTGAGGAAGACTTTTATCACATGAATGCAAATATACTTGTTACACCCACCAACACAGAGGATGTTGAAGCAGAAACCATGGTTGACAGACTTGTTGACCAGCTGGTCAGGCATACTGTCAAAGCCAACATGGCCTGCAAGAGGCACGGCACGAGCTCCTTCACCCTAAAAATCAAAAAGAAAGCGACATAAAGAATCAGTTTCCTACACTTAAACAGTTCTGCACAGAAATGTCTTACAAAAAAGTACTGGGCTCTTATGTCTGTGAATTCATGCAAAAACAGAAAAAGGAAATCCAAGAGGTGACCTGCAGAGAAATCAAACTGTACAGCCAAGTAACACAATACCTTGTTTTCCACCATTTCTAATTATCTTAGTGAGTGAAACTCGTTTCAGGTACGGTCTCGATCATTTCCTGTTATGTGAGCTGCAGCTTTCTTCCGTCAGTCGCGACAGTTTGAAACCACAGCGCACATATATGGAAAGATGTCACTTTTCACAGTGAAATAATTCTCATGTTCACAAAAAGCTGAAGCCAGATATAAACTAAACAAATGTGACCTCATTTTTGTATGAGTTCACCTTCCTGCAATAAAAAAGCATTGCTGTTAGGCGTGTGGGAGTATGTGGATTGTAGTATGCATCTAAGTCTCACCGGCCACAGCCTACTTTTGTAGCCTACATCCATATTATGAGCTACAGAGAAGCAAAGAATCTGCAACATATGCCAAAAACAAGAGCTTTCCAACAGCTAAACCTCAGACAACCAGCCATTATGTGGCTCAACATAACAGTGTTTTTGTCCAATGTGGCAAAAGCTTTAAGATTTTTTTCTCTCTAAAGTCTGTCTGGGGGTAAATTTAAAATAATCAGGCAAGCTGGTGGTACTGAACAGTTGAGGATTATTTAGATGGTTGAAACTGGGTTTAACAGCTGAGGGAGTGTTTGGGAAAACGGAGGCTGCTGGACAAACAGCCTATATACTCTTCAGCTGCAAGTGCTACATTCCTGAAATCATCTCTGCTTTTCATGACATTCAAGCCTGTTTCATTCATTGGGCCACAAAGGGATATCTGACAGCACAGCCTTGCTATTCTAAGCACTCCATCTGGGTTAAGTGGCTTCATTTTTTCTCTTACAAAAACGTGCCAAGTTAACACGCGCTTTTTAAATTGCATGCTTTAATGGCTAACCCCAGCTAGTTTTGCCCACATTTTATGTGCAATTACGACAACGCCCGTGTCAAAGTTAACGCCGGGGATTGGATGAAAAAAAACATAACGGAAATAACGGAAATGAGCACCGGACTGAAACGGGGGCGTTTAGAATGAATGGCCTACCCATAACTCAGTGTTGGTTTGGCGTTTTAGTTCACTACACTTGGTTTGACGATATTATAATCCACGGTACGCCATTTCTAGAGAATTTACTCAACAATACCAGCACAGGAAATCTGGTTGCGCTGAAGATTTTAGATGTTGGAAGAACCTAGACTGACTCAAAGCTACGAATGGAGCGTCTTGTGCTTTTGTTTTAAACAGTCGGCTTTTCAGGATTATGATAAAAAACGAGCCACATTTATAAAACCAATATTTATTATAGTTCAATGCTAGCTCTGCTACAATGGATTTGGGATGGAATGGCGATTGATTGAAAGGCTCGAGAACGGGTGGAGGATGGTTAAATACACCCCAACTCCCACTCCCTTATGTATTCAGTATGTTTAATTCATATCGAAAATGTAAGGTATACGTGACGAAGGGATCTCAAAATAAAACAGTCTACTTACAGCTTGTCTCGCTATCTCAGTTGACGCCATGGTGGTTACTGTTAGCCGGAGGACGAACCCTCTACTGCTCTGTGTTTAGCAAAGGAAGCCGCACCATTAACGTTACACTGAAAGCTGGCCCGGGAATGTACCATTTGACGGAGGTTCCTCATACGATACTCAAGTATAAACTGTGCTCTAATTTCTAAATAGTTTCCTTTATAAATTCTAGACACACTCTGGGTTGCCTTAAAGAAATATATTTCAAGTAATTATCATTAAATAAGCGCAACCAACTAAACCCCCCTCAGGATGCCATCATGGTACATTCTGTTGGAAATCGTATTAAACTGCATTTCGTCAATGTTGCAAATTACAAAGATTAATTAGCGGTAATAACCAAATTAACCTTGAAGGAAAATTCCCCCATGAAGAGCACATTTTTATGTGCTAATAAGAACACAATAGTGAGATTTGTGATATTTGAACAAGAAATGGCTGCAATAAGTTTTTTCACAGGGGAAAAATAAACCATTGGTTACAAAAAATAAATAAATCTTTCACTCCCCCCCAAAAAAAGAAACTCTAGATAACCCTCTTTAAAAAAAAAAAAAGAACAATAACAACAATGTTTTAGTTGCTTACGCTTATGCCAGTGTACGACTCTGGCGTATGCTACGCTACTACAAAAGTCACGTGTGCTATAATGACCAATAGGATGAAGGCATCCAATTTAAAAGAGAGTCGCAAAGGCGATATCAACAGTTTAACAACACAACCCTTCTAAAGACTGAACTCCAGAGATTGCAAAGACGACGGGCATATACGGTAACAAACATGGAGTATACAATGTATTGAGCTTTTTTTCAGCTTCGTATTAAGCAATGTTAGCTAATCGTTGTACAATCTACCAAAAAAGACTACTTGACGAAACTTACGTGAGCTAATAGAAAGGTAACCTAGATTTTTGTCCAGGTCATTTCACTTGGTCAGACGTTAAATTAACGGCCAGTTAACTGTAACCTGTCTAACGTATTATGGTTAAATCCTATTTTAAATTAATCCCAATTTAAATATACGGATGCTAATCTTGTTTTTGTGGTGCACGAAGCTAACTTATTTTTTGTTGGCTTGGATACAAGTTACTAATTGAAGCAACTAGCTTCTTTTAAAGTTACAAATGTCATCTTAATTGTAATAGTTACTGAAATAATGTATTAAAGACAACCATTTAAGAACTTTTAAACAAACTTTAGCAGTAGATATGTCATTTTGAATGGCTACGGGGTGTTCCGCAGCAATGTCAGTCTTTTGTATCGCTGCAGACTTGTGTATTTAGGAGACTTGTTAACGTTTTTATTTAGGTAACTGTACTCTCATATGGTTACAGTATGATAATTTGGAAATCTGTATTAAAATCTAGATATAGTTTAGATTTTAGATCTCAACAATTCACACTAAATTTCCCATGTCACGAATGGGCTTTCACATAAAATGTCGAGGTTGGCACCAAAATGGTTTTATGTTGATCCAGTTGGATCTTGAACAAACATTTCCTAAATGCCTTACAAGTAACATGTGGCAAACTAGCTGTAGCAAATGGATGTACTGCATATTTGCTGAACTTAAACAGCACGGTGAAAAGTGGTTTCCGTTCTTTTTGGGGGGGGTTTTTCGGACGTTTTGGGTTTTTTTTTTTTTTTTCTCTTTTTTTTTTTAAACACCATCAATTTAAGTTTGACAATAAAACTTTTCTTGCTTTACTTATCCTTTGTAGATGGAAAAAAACAACTTTGGCCTTTTGATTTTCTAATTGAAATGTGTTGCAGAAGCTGACAGACATCTGTTTATGTTGCAGATACAATGGCAAACATATTTGCAGAGCAAGAAAACGCATGTCTTCATGGACCTTCTCTGAAGTTGCGACAGCGACTTCAGTCTGCTCCGGGTGTGTTTGTGCCGCTTTTTTCTTAAGATCTTGTGGTAAAATGAGTGCTGGATAGAGGTCTATACTAACTTCGTTTTTCCACCAGAGAAACTTCTGAATTCTCCTTTGATTGCTAAAACCGTGTGCACCCCTCTGCCATCTGGCCGTAAGGCTTTGGGGAATGTGAACAAGAAGATATCAACTCCAGCTTTCAACATGCAAGAGAAGTTATTAAAAGCTCAGGTTGGACTTGAACATTACAGTTTAACACAGTACCAGGCTTTAATGTAATTTGTTTGTTAATGCAATGTGCACTGTGCTATTTTTTTTTTGTCCAATAGGAACCCAAAGTCAAGCCTGCTTCTCAATCCAAAGTGGAGAAATATCCAGAAATTGAAAAGTTCATCCCTTATGATCCTTTAGGTAATTAATTCATTCAGTTTTTTTTTTTGTTTTGTTTTTGTTTTTTTTTTTTCAATGCTTACCAAATTTTACCAATCACATGTAGAAATTGCCACCCTGGTTACAGGAAGATGGAGATAATTTGCCTATTCAGAGTGGTATTGCAATCATATTTGAGCCCATAAACTGGACAATATTGCTATACTGTTATAGGAGAATTGTGCAGTATTTGGAAACTTTTTGAGCTTTAATCAACACTGATCCAAACAGGGACTCTCTTCAGCAATTGTAAATGCTCAGACACTAACTTTGTAAACTATGAACCTAATCTAGATTACCCCCCACCCCCACTGCAGTCTTTTTAAGGTGAACATTTTCTAGGATGCAATATGGAGTACATGTTTTTTTTTTTTATCTAAACTGCTAGTTTAAATTCTCCTTGCTGGAAATATAAACTGGCATTGTGGCTCATTAAAATGTTCTCGGTCTTTGGTGCAGACTAATGCATGAATTATTACATTGGTGTAGACTACGGTACTCAGAAGCTGTCAGTCATTATCAAGCTTTTGAGTAGTTGTTTTGTTTTTTTTAACCACAAAGGTTTCTTTGACAGTCATGACCCTCAGTACGCATGAATCAAATTTTAGCCACGCTGAGATTGTTCTTGCATTTCATACAATTTGTCTTCCAGAGTGTGAAAAGTTTGGTATCCCTGAAGACTTGATTCCTCTTGGTGGCTTGGCTCTACCTGGATTGGCTTGTTTCGACTGGTATCAGGAGGACCTGGAAAAGATTGATCCACTGCCAAACTTGTCACCAGTGAAAATGCCAAAATCTCAAGGTATCAAGTTCCTTTGAGGACTACATAAAGATGCTCAGTTGGACTGAACAATGTCTGTTTAACACTATATGAAATGGATTGGAAACCAATATGCATTCTGTCCTTGCATGTCAGCATGCACTTTTATTTCCACATTTTACTGCACTTGAAAGCTACACACACATCATGTTTAGCTTTTTTTTGTTGTTGTTTTTGGCTGGAATATCAGAACGAGGATTATGAAATGATGCTGCTCTTTTGCCTAGAGACAATTTTAATCCAATATATACAGTCCCGTAATAAAGAGTTCAGTCCAACTTGTCATGGTGATCTAGCCAGGTTAGAGCCACCTGACCGTCAGCTCAACTTCTCATGAAAGAGGCTAAACTATCAGGGTAATGGGTTTAGAAAGAATCTCTGATGGGAAAGGTTTTAAGATTAGTGCTGTTTGACCCACTATGACAAACACTTATGGCGCAAAAACGGGGAGGAAATTACAGTATCATTAACTCTGCTATCTTTTCAGATCACTGTTTGGAGCTGGAAGCCTTTCTCCAAACCATTGACGAGCTGACCATTGAGCTTCCTCCAGAGTCTCCTGACTATTAATGAATGTTGTTTATTGTGATTTCTCTTCTAATAATCTGAAATAAAGCTTTTTATTTACATATGTCTCTGCTCAGTACCATTTTATCTGACGTGCTCTGAGGGTATGGGAGTAGACTGTATGTATGACTTCCTGCTTCTGAAGTCCATCAGTGGTCACATGTGAGGGACTCTCATCATTGGCTTTTCCGGAGATTACATTGAACTTTGTCTCGGTTCCTCCTTTAGCGGAAAGTAGAAAGCTGAGATGAATTATGTTCGCTGTGTTAATTTGACATGTTTCACGCGGACTACATAAAAACAGTCGGTACAACTAGATTGTGTGCGCGCGCATACTCCTGTAGGAGTCAACCTGCGTTTTGGACTTCGAACAGGTGGGTTTATGTTGGTGTGGCGGTAAATAAACTGCTGTCAAATGTAAAAGTTTTGTGGAAGTAGAACCTTTTTTTTAAAGTGCTTTTAATTATAAGAATATATATATCAACTGGTTCAAATACATTTTCTACGCTTAAATGTACTGTTTCTGTCCACAGGAAATGAGTCCAGTAGAACCTATGGGGTAATAATTGGAGTTGATATGAAGCTTCTTCAGGGTGTAGTCTATAAGGAAGTAGCCTCGGATTGTCTGTAGAGGAAGTCCAGCAGCATGCACGAGAGCGCTTTGGATTGTACTGGATCTCAAACAGCTGTCAGCAGCGGGGCACCCAGACAGGGCAGCGTTGTGGAGCGGCTGTCCAGACATGGCACGCAGGTCATGCCCGGCATGCAGCGTAGGTCGAGGCTGCAGAGGCAGCAAGAAGTCAGCGACTGCTCCGGACCGGGAGGTGAAGCTCCGGAGAGGGGGTCGCTCACACCCTCCATGCGTAAAAAGTACCTGAAGGATCTGCTCCTGAGTAACTCATCACACAGCGGATTCAGCAGCGTGTTGTCCTCACACATCCTGAGCGCGAGCTCCCAGCAGGACACAGACTGGGCTTTGTACCCCATGGAGCACGCGTGGATGCTGTCCGCAGTTGAGGGGAACTATGAAACCATACTGGAGTTTCTTACTCTGGACCCGCAGCTGTTAACCAGGAGGGATTTTATCAGCGGCTACTCGGTTCTTCATTGGCTGGCCAAGAGAGGACAGGACGACACTTTGCTGAAACTGCTGCAGTACGCGGACAGCGAGGGCATCCCGGTTAATGTGAACCTGCGGGGCAGCGGCGGTCTCACCCCGCTGCACGTCGCCAGCATGCAGAACCAGTACATGGTCATCAAGCTGCTGGTCGGAGCTTTCGGCGCCAGCATCGATATCATGGACTATAACGGCAAGAAGCCCTGGCAGTATCTGAGGGGAGACGCCCCGATGGAGATGAAGGAGCTGCTGGGGACGTGGGATGATGAGCACATCTGCGGATGTGCGCAAAATCCCAACAAAAACGTTAATAACAACTGCGCCGGCGCGGGGATCGTGAGCGCGTGCAACGAGGTTGATGATGGGCAAACAGAAGATGTGAATCACAGTGCCCAGATTTCCAGGAGGAACAGCTGGAGATTTGGGTCTGTTAGGAAGCTGCTCTCTTCATTTCTTGGAAACAAAACTTGATCAGTCGCTTTGTGTCTGCATGTGTGTTTCTGCTTTTAGTTTTTTCCTGGTCTGCAGTTTAGGTTGGATTACAAATGTAGTTCAACAACTCCTTTTCCCCTAGCACTTCATTTTAGAACTGTAGTCCTTGAAACAGTGATTTAGAAAGCACCAATGTGGTGCTGCAAAGCTGAAATGCTTCAAATTTGAACCTCAAAGATCAACTTGGTGAAACTCAAATTGCTCACAGGGTTTCTTCGACAAATAAAAATAAATTATATCCTTGTACTGTATATCAGATCGGTTATTAAACTGGCACCCACAAATTTCCGCATATTTCCAGCTTCGTCCTCCAGACTGAGCATAACATCTGTCCCAGTGTTGAATCAGCCTTTGCTGCATTTCAGACTACAAATATGCTCTTTCATGAACTCCTCAATGTGCTTCTTTATCTGCAAAGCTGAGTCAACAAACCCTCCCTTTCTGAAATCTGCCTAAAAATACATATAAAAGAAAAAACCCTATGAAAGTGAGTGTACACATAAAAAGTGTGTGGGGGGGGGGAATAAAAGCATTGCAACTGTATTTCAAGTCTGATCACAGATCTTTTATTGTCAAACATGAGCATAACCAGAGTATCTGTACAAAACAACTTCTGCTCCAGATGACACGGATCCCTCGCTGTGGTCGCTGTGGGATCAACAGACCCCCATGTTTACAGGCCAAGCTTGGTCCTCCTCCAGTGTCTCCTCTTGGAGTTGTACCTGAAACCAAGAGACAAAATAAATGTGACCGATTACTAAAAATCTTAACATTGAATCCAGCTGCTCAGTAAACACTTGTTAAAATGTTCTTTACATGTGTTAATATAGTCAATATAGTCATCTGCTGTCACATAGGAGAGAAAACAACTGATGTGAGGCCCTCCATGTAAAACATATAGTGTGCAGAATGACCTGCATGCAGCTGGAAACAAGCCGAGAGATCACTGAACAGGCAAAATGGACATTCAACCAAACAAAAAACAAAAAAATAAAACTGGATAAACCTCTCACTAAAATTCACCTGCTTATAAATTATACAGATAATACAGCAAGAATCATGACAAAAACCTGTGGTTGCTTAAAAAAACTGTTATTTCTTACATTTCTACCTCCGACAGTGATTTATACAAACATATGGCTTAGGCTTGTTTCTTGTGAGATCTGGCAAAATAGACTTAAACCTCCAGCATAGTTTATCTGCCCATTCTTAGCAAATGATGTCTAACAATCAGGGTGGCCACTTGTAGTCCTTGAGCCGCAGTCCCACAGGTTTTTGTCGTCTCCACGTTTAGATACACTTGAATCAAATGAATCAGGTGCAAAAAGTCATTTTTGGGAGTAGAAAACATCAGAAACCTGCAGGACCACAATATTTCCCACCCCTGAACCAGATCAAAGTTAAATAACCCAGGTTGTGTTAAAACCAGACAAAACCAAAAATAAGCAGATACAGCATGTTCAGCAACTTTGCTTAATTATACCATCACTGTTCATGTACGAAAACTCTCTGATCCATCGCAAGTTTCTAGCACTAAATAATGGTGGCAATCATGGAGGAGTCCCAGCCTGGTGATTACACGAACAGTCCGACAGGAAAGAAAATCTTGCGTGTAAAGCAAGCAAACACACAAACCAGCAGGTGTTCAGCTACAGAGCTTCCTCATCACTGGAGAAGTGAGCAGGAGTGGGAGCTCTCCAGCAGACATGCTCTCAGCAGGGTTAATGACAGCACTCTACTGACATGGAGTGCTGCATTTGCAGACCTGCTTTGGATGATGTGCAGTTCTTGCCTTTTTGTCTGCATTAGTCAACCAGCAATCTCTGCACTTGCTGACAATGTAAACAACTCAGAAATTAAAGGCAGCACCTAAGAGCACTTAAAAAAAACATCCATTAAACTCTCTTTGGAACTGGCCATCCTGTACAGCAGCCTCTCTCTAACTGGGGGGTCATGACCCTCATGACGAGGGTCCGAAGATCATTTCGGGGGTAAGTAAAAGAGTGACACTTACACGTATTAAATCATTTTGAGATTTTTAATAGGGCCAGCATCATCTCAGGAGTCATGACTCGGTTGGAGACCCGGCGCTCTACAACTCATCCATGCATTTGTGTGTGTAGTTTATATCTAAAAATTAAAACAGACCCAAATCTAATATACTAAACCAATAGTACTTATGTGGAACAAGATGGAGTAATTTACTTGCAGTACCTCTTATCAGTAGTTATACTAGTTCGAGAGCATCTTTAGACACATCTTGTGAGCTGCAGTGTTTCTGAAGCAGTTCAACTCACCTGATCTTGTTGCCAGTTTTCATCCTGATCCACTGAGGAATCGGCCTGTTCTGTTTCTGCTTCTTGGCGAGGAAGCGCTTGATCCTGAAAGTCTTGTGGGACGACTGAAAACACATGAAAGGTGTTGATTATGTTTACAGGAAATGCGCCAAAAGATGCAAAGGCACCAAATTTCTAAAAGTAATCATACGAAGTTAAAATGACTATGCTAAAAGCTAAGAAGGAAGTACTGAAGATAACATGCGTAGAACTACTGCGGATGTAGCGGCTAGCGTCTCTACTACGCGTTTAAACTCATATATCATCATTTAAGACAACATACAAATATCTGATTAACCGGTTTAACATTAATTAATAATTTTATGGAAAAGATTCGGTTTACAGGGCCTACTGATGTGGATGTTTAAAGATTTTCTTTTTACCATTTTGTCCACAGTCCTTTCCCCACTATGGCGGTGGTCGAAGAGAAAGAAGGAAGTGACGTCAGTAGTTAAACAAATAAGCGCCACGATGCAGCGACACCATGTGGCTGTTGAATGCATAACATGAAAGCCTTATAACGGTAAAAATACATTTTTCTAGACTTCATAAATTTGTCTGAAAAAGCTGCTGGTGATAAGACAAACAGTAAATCAAAGTGAAAAAAGATCAAAAGTCAAATTTATTTTCCACTGAACTTTCTCAATCTTCCTCAAGCTGAAGATTTCCACATGGAAAAAGGATTATGTTCCTATTCAAGCCTAAATTTTCCGCTTTAAAGAACGTGTTTAATTTACATTGACTCAACTATAAATAGTTTTTATGTCACCATATCCAACAGGAAACAGTAAAATCTGCATTGGGTAAATTTTGTGGTCAATCATACATTGTTATTATTACGATTATCTCGTTGGTTGTTAAACAGATTAATTCATGTGTATTTTTTCTTTTTCCAGTCGCCACAATTTATACTCTTTAAATGAATTGCAAATAAAGGTGCTAGCTGTACAGATGAGAGAAAATAATCAGACAAGACATTCAAGATCTCTAAACTGTAGTTTGAGTCCAGCTACAAAGCAAGAAGGAACCGTCCTATGATTTGTAAACAACAAATAAAAATGGATGAAAATTCATTTACACAAGAAAAGAATCAAATCATGTAATCAACCCAGTTTGAGATAAATAAAACACCTTTTTATCTTGCATTTTACATCTCAGCATTAAACAAAATAAAAAGAGACGACAAAAACACTTCAGCAAAGATGTTTTATTTAATGGGGTAGCATTTCTGTCACCTGCAGTAATTTGCTTCAGTGGCGAACTGTGCATCACATATGCTTGTTTCACAGAAGTCTGAGTTTAGAAAAAGGGAGAAGGCCACAGGTTGGTCACTGATTATTTGACTTGCATGTCCAAATCTACATCCAAGAATATCTGTCACATGGCAGTATAGTCAAAAATGGCTATTTCTCCTCTTTGATGCATATGAATGAATGTAACACAGGATCCCAGAGCAGCTACATGCAGATTCAGGATGTGTTCCACAGTCTCACACATCATGAAACATTTACTGCACAACTTAAACCGTCCACCTCCCCAAGCACAGCAAGATGCAATTTACATGAATACACTTCAAGGTGAAAACAAAACAGAAATGATCTGTTATCGATGTAGAATCTAAATTATACAGCTTGACCATGTTGATTTATCGAGTGATAAGAGAGTGAAACCCTTACAGGATCATTCAAAGCTGAGAGTGATTTAACTGAAGAAGCTAAAAACTAATGTTTGCCATGTACATTTTATTGAAGTAAGGTCACTTTGAGATCACGTGGTCCCAGAAAGCTTTGGCCTCTCCTGCTGTCTCCTACAGCCAAACTCTTACCAAAGGTTATTGTTAGCTCTCCTAACAAATAAAACTAACGAGGGTCACAGTCAGGCACTGACAGGCTCCACGCTCACACCTCTTCCTCTGAGACTGGGAAAGCCGGGTGCAGCCCTGCGTGGGCTGCGGTGCATGCGGCTCTGAGGAGCCACATCGCCGCTCTGAGCCTCACAGGCCTGTCTCCTCTCTCCTCGCCAAACGTAAACTTTCTAAAGGAGAAATCGGCTCAGTCGTCTCCTTTCTCAGACCCCTTCTTGTTCTCCGTTTCTGGCTTCCTGTCGGCAGAGTTGGATTCGGCCCCTCCTCCTGCAACCCGGTTGCGGCTCCTGACCCCTGGCTGGTACAGCTGAATAGCCGGCCGGTCCTGATGCAGGGAAACAGCCTTATCAGAAACACTGAAACATTACTGTAAGATACAACGCGATGTTCGGAAAGCTGTTACCTTATTCCGTAACCGCTCTCTTCTCTCCTCCTTTTTGCCATCTTTGGCAGCTTTCTCCAGCCTCTCAGATTGGGGCGAGTCAGCCACAATCTCGCTCTTCTTCTTCTCCAAGGCCTTTTCTTTTTTGAATTCTTCTTCTCGCTTCCTGTACAAGTTCTCTCCATCCTGATGCTCCCTCCTCCTCCGTCTCTCTTCATCCTGCCGTCTCATGCGCTCTTTCTCTCTCAGCCGCCTCTCCTTCTCCCGCTCTCTGTCTCGATCGATGTCACGCTCCCTGAATTCCTTTCGCCCCTCTCCGTCCCCTCTGCGAATAAATAAGATCCGTGTATTAAAGCAAGCAATACAAATGCCAAATAATTCTTTTAAAAAAAAAGCTGAAGAACCTCACTTTCTTCCTCGATCGTCCTTAATTTCAATGTGACGCCTCTTATGCTCACTGTTCCCCAAGAATCTCTCCTCTTTATTTAGCCTCTCTGGCTTTTTGGATTTATCTTTGGGCTTTTCAGAATCAGCATCGTCACATTTTTCTGGCTTCTTCAGGAGCTGGATATAAGATCAGTTAATAATGAGACAGTGGAAATGACAAACAATTGCAAAAAGCTTTACCATTCTGTAGCACAAACCTTAATTTTTGGTTCTTCTTTAACTTGGTCCTTGTCCTTCTCCTGCGGTTTGTCAAGCCTCTTCATCTTCTCTGCTTCTTTACGCTTCCTCCTCTCCTCCTCCCGCCACTTACGACGCTCCTCATCACGTATGCGCTTGCGCTCCAGTTCCCTTCTTCTTCTCTCCTCTTTTTTCTCCTCTCTAATTCTCTGAACAGAAAAAAATGGGATCCGTGATGCCAGCATCCGGGAGGCAACAAAAATGCTACAATATGGAGCCAGAGAACATATTTACCTGTTTATTCTTCAGGAAGTCCAGCAGTGGAGTCGTTTTTTTAGCTTGAAAGAGAAAAAGAAAAGAGTAAATCATGTCTCAAGCTGTTTTACCGTTTATATATATATAGTTTTTATATATATATATATTTACGTATATCGAATTGGTCACTTAACACACCTACGAGTTCCTTTGATCTTGCTTCGATCTCTTCCAAGAGTGTCTCAGGAGTGGATGTCAGCTTATCTTCATCTCCATTGTAAAATTCAAGGAACTTTTTGTAATCTGGATCTTTTAGAAAAGATAAACAAAGACATTAATATCAGCTAAGAAAAAGAGCAGAAATTGCCAAATATATTCTAAAGTAGTGGTTGCACAGCATGTTTGGTAAAAATCCCACTTAAATGAGCCCTTGTCAAGCTTTTTTTTTATGTTGGGGCAATATTATACTCTTAGCCTAAAAAGAAAAAAATCTTTACCTTCAATAATTGTTCCAGACTTTGCATCCTTCTTCTTACTTCTTTTTTTGGCAGTCTTTTGAAATGGTGCAAACTCCACAATGGCAGGATACTCCTGACCTGTTTGAAAACATGTAAACAATAATGATCCTTTAGGTCCATCCCGTGAAAAAGACCTGAAATTTTTTGTCTAATTCCACTTTAAAGCTTTTCATACCTCTGTTATCTATGAATACATATCCATCAAATCGATCTCTGAAGAGGACTATATCCTCTTGATTTTTAAAATTGATGTAAGCCCTTGCAAAGAGATGGGGGTAAAGGCTAAAAGGAGAAAACAGAGTTGTTAGATAGACGTGCTGGGGGAAATAATTGAGTTACTGTCCAAAGGATATTTTACAGGTTAACTCACCTGGTGTCGTTAGAAAAAAACTCCAAGTAATCCACCTCTGGGAGCGGCTGCAGCTGTTCCTCTAACTCCTCCTTGGTCAGATTTGGTGGTAATCGTCTGATCACAATCTAGGAAATAATGGTCGTCAGTTTAGGATATTTACAGATATTCAATAAAAACGTAGAGTTATACAATCAACAGCGTTTCCGTATTTACTAAAAGTTAATGCTAGTGACAACCAGTCTAGTTTTAATTTACCTTCCTTTGCCTTCTGCAATTTACACTACGCGGGTTAAGTGGGGAGAAGACTAAACTCAATAATACAAACAGCAAACTAATATTTATTTTTGAATTATGAGCATGGACTGACGGGCATTTTTGCAACATCAGCTAACATAGCTAGCGAGTTTTACCTTTGTCATGGCCTCTTTCTTCTCCCGAGACTTTTCTATCTTCTCTCCATCCTCACACTTTATCTCCACCCTTTTCTCCTTCGGTCGAGTGTTTTCTTTGTCTTCCTTCATAATTTTAAAAAAGATAATGTGTAGAGCGACTTAATTTCATTTCATCCAACGGACTTGTTTACTTTTTTCTGGCAAGTTAGCATGCTAGTAGCCACCGAACTAAGCGTAACTTCCTCTGGCGGTTGGGACTGCAGTTCATCGTCGCTTCAGGAGAGGGCGCTGTAGTAGAAAAACAAGACAAAACAGATTATAATGTTGATTTGTAGTATTAAAAAGCATTCAATCGAATTTTATGTCCATGTAAATTATTTAGTTTTTCGTAATATGTCAAGAAAAGTTACATGTTTTTTTATCGTTTGTTACTTTGAAAGAATATAAAGGAAAACGATTCTACTGGATTATATAAGTGCGCTTTGTTTTGACTTAATTAAATAAAATATTTTAAATTAAAACTCTTCATGTCATGAATAATATTATTCATAATTTCCTGATGTTTACGATTGCCAGGGATGTGTTGGTGTTTTCATAGACATATATACGTAGACGCCTCACGGCACCCTAGACGGCGTGCCTGCGTCGCCGCCATATTGGTGGAGGCAGAGAGGAGGAAAACCCCGTTCATGTAGCGTGGAATTGAACAAATATATTAGGGATTCAAACCAAATCAGTGGAAATTACCTTTCAAAGGTCAATTTTAACAATACTTTTCATCG
>JBBDHI010000007.1:14743045-14753810 GCA_037177115.1 Craterocephalus stercusmuscarum
TGATGACTAGATCCAATTATTTTCTGACTGCATCTAAATCAATAAATCAAATAAACTTGCTCAGATTTTATGTCCATCATCAATACAATCCTAAATCTCTGAAGATTGCCAGGGTTTGTCTGTTTCAGTCTTGTTTTGTTTTAGGGGATATTATGTTGTAAAGAATATATTTTTCATCATGTGCTTGCTACCACATGCGGAACTTGTCAGAAAGGTTGTACAGTTGTTACACTTTCAGGCGCTTGAAGATCTGTGATTTTTTTTTTAAGAAGAAACGTACATGATGTAAGCTAGAAATTTTTAATACAAATGTAATTTTCTACATTTTGTCAGAGGTGCGATGGCTTAGCATAGGTGAAAGTAGAGCTAACACAGGATCCGGACTGTCATGTTAACAGTTTAAATAATACAGATTTTTGATTTCCAATAAACAGATTTACAACAGTGTGTGATATGCGGTATATAATTGTGTAACATCTTGTTTTGTTTTAATTGTTTTCTAATTGTAGCTGTATTACTCGGCCTTATTGAGCAGTGGCTCCCAAACTTTGTCCAGCAGACGCCACCATTAGCACACCCACCCCAACGCTTGCAGTGTCGCAAAGACTGGTCTTTGGTTCATCGGCTGCATTTAAAACCGTAGCAATGGTGGTTTATACTGGGAAACTTGAGGTGAACGTTTGATGCTGCTGTTGATCAGCTTATTTCTGAAGTAATCGGGATGAGACGTCTCCAGAGGGGTGTTGCAACTTGCTTGGTTCTCTTCATTTCTCACTGTTATACCTGCCCAGGACAAGATATGCCTTGTCTTACTTTTTATTTATTTTCTTTAATTAATTTTTTTTAGTTTTCGAAATGTATGTTTGCCCTTACACAAACTTGTCAGTGTTTTGCAAGCAATGCAAGAACCGTTCTTTATTTAGTCAACTCTGGGGCAGATCCCTCCAGTTTAGGAACCATTGTTTTAGCAGATTACAAAATGAAAATGTTGACATTGTACAAGAAGCCAGTCTTGAAATTATTCATTTTTTCATCACAAAAGGAAGGCAGCAGATGTCTTATGAGCATGAAAAACCAAATCTATTGTGTGTAGTATATTTCCATAAGTAAATGCACATTTTCCATCGTGATTTGGCTCAGGTGCCACTGTTCAGCGGCACCACAGCGTTCTGTCGGCTTTCCCGCTTTCTACCATGGAGATTTTTATTTTAAGAAAAGGCTTTTCCTGATAACACAAAAATCCTACCGCTTCAATAATTCAAGCTGCACAGTAATAGTAAATAATAAATAAGGTAGATTTATGTGTCATGGTCATCTAATTTAGAGTGCACTGTAACAAGGATCAGCCACCAACTGTACAACATGTATCAGATTTAACAGCAGCCCACCGTTCTTTACAGTAAACCATAAGTTTCAACCTAAAATAAAAAAAGATGGCATCGTCAAAGTCAGAGGATTCCTTCCACTGGTAAATCATGAATATTTCACCTCATCCCGGTGGAAAACTGATCACCGCCAGCCTCCACACAGTCGTGCTAACTGAGTCACGAGTTTTAAAGTAGGAGCTGGACCCTTTCCTGCTCCTGTGAATGTAAAGTGAAGAGGCTAAAAAGCAGACGGGTGCTGTGTTTCGTGGACAAATAAATATACAATTCTGACTCGATGTCTCCCCCCCGCCCCATTCCTCAGCGAATAAAGAGATCTTTTAACTCCTACCAGTGAATGGAGCCCAGCAAGCTCACATGTAACCTCGTCAGGGGGACCTCTGGCCACTTTTTGCAGCGTTTTCATGCGATATTACTACTTACAACGTGAGAGACGAACATACGCGTACCTGCCCTGCCACCAGCTTTCTGAGGAAATATAACAAATAGGGTTCAAAGGGTCATAGATGGTTGTTTATCCTCAGCAACTACTATAAGTCCAGTTTACTGTAGACGCTGCTCAGCTCACCACACTGGGATGACAGAAACAATGTTGGTATATTTTAGGCCTAACTGTTCTAACTGTATATCATACAGCTGTACATATATCACTGTATGAACATGTAACACCTTCATTACTGGTAAATCTTTACTAATGTTCTGGGAAACTATAAACTGCTCAAGAAATACCTCTTAGTTTAGAATGTTACTATATTTGGTGAAGACACCAAAGCTGTAATCTAGCTTGTTATTAACTTCACAAAGAGGTGGCGGCGCTTGTGAACCAGTCTACACCCTCACAGTGAGCTTCAGAAGGGAAGCGTTTACATTTTCACAGAGACGTGAACATAAAGCGCGAGCTGGAGGACATTTCTGTACAGCAGGAGTCCAGCTGCAGTGTCGGAGTACCATATGCATTAAGGCAGATAGTGTAAACAGTCCTGACATTAATTAAGCAGGTTGTCTCTCTGTTTGTGTGTATGCGGACACACATTGTGTGATTGGTCCTCGGGGAACAGGTTCATGTTCCCTGCGGCTGTCCTCCTCTTCCTCGGCTCACTTCTGAATGAGGAAATGTCCACGAGAACTGAGCAAAGGCCTCGCTCAGCGTCTCATCGCACCGCGGGTGCTTTTCTCCTCTCACGGCCACCTTACGGGCTGTACGGGGGGGGCTTCTCGTCGGGGTGGTCATGGGGAGGGGAGTAGCGGGGAGGGATCATGGTGGGCCACAGGTGGCTGGCTCCAGACTGGGAGTCATCTGACAGGCCGGAGGAGTCGGGGAACATGTAGGAGCCCTGCTGGAAACAACAAACAATGGATTAGAGAGGCCATTTTTTTTCCTGACACCGTTTGGACACGTTTTCCCATTAGATATAATGGGAAAGTGTATCCGAATTTATGACTGATACTGTATATATACTGTTAATTCACTGTCCATTTATCCAATCTACAACCATAGCCTGTCGCAGCTTATTGCTGGGCCGCAGAGCAACATCTGGGAACTGAATTGTTGGCTCGTGCAGCTTTTTATCACAATTCATTTTGTTTTGTTCCACACACACCAGCTTACTGGTACAACTCTGCAGCTACAAGTCACGCCTCGCAAATGTATAATTTACTTTTGTCTGAGTAACAAAGATAACACTGAAGCAACAGACTTCCGTAGGAATGTTTCCCCATCCTGTAGCACACTTACACAGGCCTAGTGAAGCAGTAAATGTCCATTTAATTCATGATACTGTTTGACTCGTTTCTGGGAAATATTCCTTTAAAACGTTAAGAGACCCCTTCGTCTCCCAGAAAACAACATCAAGTGTTGAATATTGGTTGAAAATGCAGCAGGGGATCAGTGAAGAGTGAGGCAGCGGGGTACCTGCAGGTCGTAGGCAGTGTAGGGCGGCAGGCAGGGGGCAGCGTTGTGATACGGGTGGAGGGAAGAGGCGGGTGGAAGCGGCTGAGTGTGGACTGCAGCTGCAGCGGCTTCTGGTTCAGATGTGCTCTCTGAGTTCGGAGAAGGTGTCTGATGAAGCAATAAAGCATGTTAGTCTTGGTAGCAGTACTGTGCAATACTTATGAACTCAGTCTGTTCAATTCAGTCTATTTATTCCCAGAATACAGCTGAAGAAGTTTACTGAAACATGATCAAACGTGCAATTTAAACAAGCTTGATAGTCCATGGTTTTGAAAGGACATTTCAAGACTCTTATTTGGATTTCGCAGCCTTTTGATTTTTGTTTTTTTGTTTTTGTCTAGATGAACCCACCATCACCAGACATGTTGAGATCCAACTTCTAGAGGATTTATCACTTCATCAGATCTGATACGTCCTGGCTGCTTGTTTTTGGCGTAATATGGCAAACTTCAGCCTTTTCTTCCAGTCTTCCTCACTGAAGAAAGTCGTCTTGACAGCCAAACTCCCACAGACACCGTTTCTGATGAGGCGTCAGTGAACACTAAATAGATCAGCTGAAGAGTCGCCAATCTATCCCTCTTGTTTTTTTCTCTTTTTGTTCATGACTTCACTTTAGGTCCGCTCATCTGCAGTAGTTTTTCATTTTTAAAAGGCCTGTCACTACTTCCTTGTCCTCCCACATTTTCATTAGGCTACTTCTTTTTAAAAGTACAAACTGCACGGCATGCTGGGCTATGCCAAGTTTTCAGCTAATAGCTGTCTGGAAATCACCTCGTTGGTACAAAAATACAATTTAATCTCTGTCAAACACTGTTTGCTCAGTTTTTTTTCAAAACTGCAGCTAAAGAAATGGGTTTCTAGCAACAAAGTCCTTCAAGATATTGTCTCCTTGCTCAGCTGTATGTTATGCAGACACAATGCTGGTTTGGCTTGAGTTAGCTGTGATTTTTTATGCTTAAATGAACCATAGGTTAAGTTTTTTTTTAATACTTCTGAAAAGTCAAAACAAAAGATTTTCATAAACCCTGAAATCTACTTATCACTGTTACTTACATGTGAACAAGGCTCCTTAGAAACAAAAACAGAGATATGATTTGCATGTATCAGATGGAGGATAAATACATCATCACAGGTGGAATTTGTTTCTCACTGTGAATTCTCTTGTCATGTACTGAAAGTACGCACCATGTCCTTGAAGCCTCCCAGGATGGCAGCAGTGATGATCCCCAGGAAGAGAGCCACAATGTTGAGAATAGTAGCCGACCATAGCAGGTGGTAGAGGTGCACCACATCCTGACAGCTTTTCACATCTGTATACTCATGGTATCCTCCCATCATCTCAGCTCGGCTAGGCCAGTGGGTGGGACAGAGAGGGAAACAGCCTACAGTCAAGCCACAAAGGTCACATAACTGGCTTTGATTTATGGCTGATTAGTACAGAGGGTTTCACTGAGCCACTGAGAAGAGCAGGAAACAGGAAATGAGGACATGGATGAATGTCTGGTCTGATACAAGCAGGACATGCAGAGGAACGTACAGCACAGCTCTATGGCTGCTTTTATTCAAAACATCTACATGGAAAATGATGAACTGGTAAATGACGGCTACTGTATTATCGGTCTAAAAAAAGGGACCTACTTCCAAATCATGGATGATTTCCTAAACTTTTTCAAAACATCTTTATTCTGAAGTCCCATAAGAGGATGCTCTCTGAAACAAAAGGTCAAAAAGGAAAGATCTGAAACAGTCAACGTGCAAAGATATCCTCCACCAACAAAGGTACAAACATCAAAAATCCAAATAATTCAAACAGCAGCAGCAAAGCAAACAATGACAGATCCACAGGTTATCCGCATACTCACTTCCCACAGTTGTAAAGCTCGCAGCAGTAGCAGGTGTTGCTCTTCACACGCAGCATACAGGCAGTGCGCGCACACGGCACCTAGGAGGTCACAAATCAGTTCATGTCTCTTCCATCAGCGTCTCTACACAGTTTATCTTTTCCCGTGTGAAACTGAGTGAGTGTTTTGTTTCGTACTTCACGCTCAGATGCAGTCTCGCTGAAGTGATAATCGCAGCGGCCGGCGTACACGGGCCTGAGGTCCTGCAGGAGGACAAAGGATTATTAATTATGTCTCGACAAACACTAAATTAGAAGTGAGATCTCGGCAAAAGAAAGAACTTTACTAATTATATGAAGAGAATCAAACTTCTAAAGCAAGGCTGAATTATCAGGGAAAGTTGTTTGATCGAAGGATTGGACCTGAGCCGATTTTATATTTCCCTGAGCGGTGCAGCGGTCCGTAGACACAGGGGCTACTTTGGAGGCAGATAGCTGCCCTCCCTGTGCCGGGCTCTGATTCCTGTTAAAGAAACTTTCTGCATTCTTAGGATGAGGGGCTGAATAAGGAAGTTAATCTGTTCCATCAGATTTTGAAATTTATAAGCCTCTGAATTTGATACAGTGAAAATTCATACAGCAAATTAACATAGGCAAATTTTTTAATATATTTTTTTTCTTATAAATTTCAAAATCTGATGGAACAGATTAACTTCCATAGTTGAACCAAAGTCAAGATTTGATGCAATCTGTTGGTTTCCTTAAGTTACATCATGATTTCACATGAACTGGCTTGTATGAAAACATTGAATTGGCACAAATTGATTCGTCTGAATAGCGCCCTGACATGATGTCGTTGTGAATTGGTGCCATAGAAATAAAGGTGAATTGAATAAAATGCGAATATAACAGCAAACACCGTAACAGTACATTTTATTATAATTATAAACCTAGTAATTCATCACACCGCCCATGAACAGCAGTTGCTGCATTGCACTTAGTTGTCGCTTGCCAGTGGTTACAGGCCTGGATTCACTGTGACTCTCATGCTGCATAGAGACATTTAATCAGCTGTGCTTCACATGAAAAATCAAGAAATGATGATTGTTTTCAGTCTTTAATAAGTAATGCTGTGGGAACTTGTGGAATATAGACCACTTTTAAGAAAAAGCTCAGTTCTGATTGAGGGTCCAGTGTGAAGTGACTCACATGCGCAGAGGAAGGCGTAAGGTTACAACAGCCTGCTGTGTTTACAGAGGTAAATATGGATGTAACACATGTCAGCGTGCGTGTAAGTTGTTGTGCAATCAGAGTCGACCGAATCATGAGATAAGATGGTTATGTCCATTGTTTACGTTCGGTCTTGCCGCGTACCGCCTCCTCTGGCGCAGAGTTGTGACATGTATCTCGCCTCGGTGGTGTACAAGTTTGATGAAATGTGTCATTTATGATCAGACTGAGGCGGCTTTGAAAATATCGGATATGTAACCAATTTATTACCGCATACAGACGTGGCCTGGGTCTGATATGTGCTGTTCAGACTGTCATAAAAAGATCAGATACCGGCCCTATGTGAGCAAAAAGATTTTGAATTTGAGACACTTTTGCCTTGCGTATGAACGCAGCCCGTGTAAATGCATCTTGTTGACGCTCCATATTCCTTCTCTTTCTAAGGTTTACTGTCTGAAAGGAAAATCTCCATTTTTCCATTTCAGTGGCACCAGTAACAAATAAAAATCTGCTAATGGTGAGCTCCATTTCAGCATAATTGTTTTTACACTGCATTAGTCATAATTTATTGTTTTTCCTAATTTGAGTAATGGAAAATACCGCTAAATATATGTGGGAAGGGTGCGGCAGCTGCCTCAGCCTCCCACACGTTCATGTAAAAAGTAAAGCGCACCCACTTCACGTTGTCAGCTTTTCCATGTCAGATAATAAACACAAAAAATCTGATCCTTTGTAGCATTAAAACAAGGTAAATAAAATATCAGAGGAAAAACAACAGATATATTACACCGTGTTGTTATTATTATTTTTCAAAATAAGGATTAAGACAAAATAAAGTTGCAATTTTCTGCAATTAAATGAGTACAATGACTTTTAATGGAGACCTTTTAAGCCTCTAGGGTTTGTACAGATTACTACATTTTAGTAGTCATCTCATAAGAGTTATATCATTAGGAAAAAACTAAATAACCATTAGTTTTAGTGATACTTACAATATGCCTCGCTGCAAAAACTCCATCAACAATAGCGCAGCAGAAGGCAGCCACCACTCCAAAGCTGATAAAGACAATAGAAGCCACTAACTGTGAAAAAAAAGAGAGGAGCATCAGCTTCATCACCCTAAACATGCATATTTTGATCCTCTTAGTGGCTTTAAATTCACCAGAATACATCCACATTACATACAAGATACACAGGATGTGCAACATTAGCGCCTATGTGTGTGTGTGCTAATGAATGAGAGGAAAGTAGAGGGGTTGAAGGTCGTGAGTGCTGTGGTCGTGTCGCCGCTCTTCTCTGCCATCACAGTATTCAAGTCATAATAGCTGCTGCACCCCGAAGCACGTGCAACTCCCTGCTTTCACTCATCAATGAAACCCAAGTATTCAGTTACACCCCACCCTGTCTGCAGCAGCAAAGAAGCCCCGCAAGCGACACCGCAAAGCAAGTTAGTCAGCCTAGAATATGACTGAATCTTGTTTTTTAATACCTGCTTGCACTTCTTACCGGTCACAAACCTTCCACTCAATCTGATCAGAGTTCATTTTTTAAAAAACTTAGGTAAATCTATTTGAGCCATCTCTACCTCTTGGCTTTGTAATAACAGAAGTACTGTTTTTTGCCCCATTACTGTCTCATGTCTTGTACATATAATTGTTGCTATTACATGATTAACTGTGAGCTCAGACGTTTGTTAAAAAACTGATTCTCATCATTAGAATCTCTAGGAATTGGCAAACTACAAAGAAAATTTCACCCTTGCTAGTTTTTTGTGTGTGAACCTAAAGGGTTATGGTAAAGAGATGGAAAAAGGAGAATAGCATTTAGCATTAACAGGGCTTTAATAGAGGGGAAATGTTCTGTATTTCCAAGCGTTTCTTCAACAAAATGGAAGAAATGGTCTGAGACAATAGCTCATGTCTTTGTAGAAGCTTCTAATAAAGTTTACTGTAATTTAAGTATAAGCTGCTACATTTCAATACATGGAATTTTTAATTATCATTAAAGTGTTTATATGCATGATGATCTTATTAGGCCTAACTAATCTGAATTACTGTAAAGGACATTTGTAGCTTTTTTTGATAGCTATAAAGTAGTCCAGTAACAGGGAACTGACTGACTGTTATTTGATTTGCTAAGCTTTTACGCATTTCCCCATCATTTCCAGTTTCTCCACAACGAAACTAAGGTCACTGAAGACACTGCCTATTCAAAAGCAAAAATGAAAAAAAAAAGTGTTGATCACAAATCAAGAATTATCATCGGTATGCTTAATAAAAATTGATAATGAAACAAATCATACCGATCCCGTCAAACAGTAAATAATGTCATCACATTTTATGTGCTGTGTAACGACACTCCGTACCGTGACATAGCTGAGTCTACATTGACTGGAAACCCTGATGCATTGTGGGAAAAGGTGTCACGACACAAACTCATTCTTCATTTCAGCTCCGCTCCCCCCCCTCCCCCAGCACCTCCCACCTGCTCTGCTCATCTGCAGTTTCCTTCCCCCCATGTCCTGGCGCAGACATCTGTCCTCCTCCACTTACACCCTATTTCTATTTCGGTCTGCAGCCCCCGCTGCCTCGCCCCACCCGTGAGCTCCAGGGTGCTTGCACTGATACGCAAAACGAACGTCCTCATTCCAGTTGGGACTCAGGCTGAGTGGGGTTTACTGCTTGTTGGCACCTTAACAACATAATTAAGCTGTTGAGACGTAACGGGGAGGGATGTGCGAGGTGGTTGTAGGGACACAAAGCTCGGAGGGTGAGCCCAATGCACAAAAGTGATATAAATCCTCTTACCATCTGTCTCTTGTTCTCTATCAAATGAGCGCCAATAATTCCAAGAAAGGAGCCAAAGCCCAGCTGAAAGGAGAAAAAATAGCTGTCAGGGCACTTGTCTGAAGTAACTAAAAGGCTTTATTACATCGCACACTGCTTTCAAACTCTGAGGGAACTTAATGAAGTAAATATTGATAATATTTGTTTTGGGGTAAAAACTGAGGTAATTAAGTTTCTTACATTGTTATATCTTACAGTAGTTCACAAGTTGTCTTAGTCTTTTTTTTCCCTTAATTTTCCAAACTCTGACTCTAAAATCGAACCGCTCTGAAAGTTAGGCAGACTGCTGAAAGCCGAGTGAAGAAAACAAATTTGTGGACGAAGACTCTTCACCTCACTCAGCCTCTAATGACATGATGCTGAATAATGAATGTGGGGAAAACACGGCCCTCAGGGGCCTTCCCTGATGAGGTTCATCCAAGTCCAAGAAAGGGAAGGGCTCACTGGAAACCCTCTCTTCTCACTCACGCGTGACTAACAGTGAACTCTGACGGCAGCCTTGTGCTCATCGCTGCTTCTTGCAGGTGTGAATGTGCACTCACAATGAGTCCCGGGTAGTAGCCTCCCACCGTGATGTTCTGCGTCCGGGTAGTCGCCGCCAGGCCGAAGATGAGGATGAGCACGGATACAATGAGCAGCAACACGGTCACGATTATAGATTTCCTCTTTCTCCTTTTGAAAGAACCTACAAATATCAAAAAGAGAAAAAAGAGAACATTATCGCCGGCATCATCGCCATGATTTCATTAGAGGATGAGCTGTAACTGAATATCAACCACAGACACTGATGAAGCAGGAAGTCATTAAAGAGATTCGTGACTAAACCATCAGCGCCATGGCTCTGTTCCTTTGACCATTAACGGCCAGTTCTGTTTGGGCGTCTCAGAGGAAGTTATTAAAAACTTCAAAGATGCATCCAGAAGATAGAATAAATTAAAATTTAAAAAGACATCACAATACCCCAAAAGTAATAATGACACTCAAGTACTGTCAATAAAAATGTAGCTCATTGGGCTTCTTACTTCTCAACCACTTCTTCAAAAACGAACTCACAATGTATCAAGGTAACTTTCTTCACACAGCACAGTTTGTGTTCAAAGCAATCACCACCAGTTTCCCCACACATTTTGTTTTTTTTTTCAGGAGAGGTGAAGAAAACCACTCCTATAACACAAGATCTAATCAAAACTAATCTTGCTATCTGTCCGTACATCCTTGTCTCAATTTAGTATTCATTTTAGAGGTGCAAAAGTTTTTAACCTACTCCCTTTTTTATCACCTGTTGTGTTTAAAAAAACAGTATTTACTTACAAATTGGTTTGAAAATGATCACTTCTAGTTAAACGTATTGCTCATGTATTTTGCTTTTAGCCTCGTTTTTTCAATCAGTAATGGGTTTGATTGTTTGTTTCATTCATATTTTCACCTTGTACTGTTTTTTTGTTTGTTTCTTTCAGACACCTGATAAGCCCTATTGTGTTTATTTTTTCTTCCTTACATGCTGTTTAGCACA
>JBBDHI010000007.1:14788197-14801441 GCA_037177115.1 Craterocephalus stercusmuscarum
CACCCATAATTGATAAATTACACTAAAATAGAAGCTCGACTGTTCTTAGGGAAACAAATCAAAAGAGCTGAATCATTGGAAAGAGCGGAACTTCCCATCAATTCTTGTGTGACTCTATTGTGTTATTAAAAGTAATAAGTGAGGTTTGCAATCGTTCATATTTATAATTAATTGCTTAACAAATGGCCCACAGCACGTAAAGAACTTATAAGCCTTCCTGATGGCTTGCTCAAATTGTTCAGTCTGTAATTAACTTGTACAACTAATGTTTTTATGCAATACCATATTAAAATTGCATTATAACTTAAGTACACTGTGATAAACCCAAGTCTGCCTTTTCATAACCTGCTTGGCAACACCTTCAGCTTTTTGCAGAGTGGATTTTTCCCAGGTACGTTTAACGAGAAAAACATGTCTCCACTGTTATTTCTGCGTCTAATTTTGTGCTTAAATTGTCCACAAACAGTTCAGCACGCACAACAATCCCAGACATACTTTTTTAGTTTTTCCACTTAGCTAAATAATCTACAGGCGCATAATTGCACCAGTCTGTAGACCGGTCAAGGGCCTTAAAAACACCATAAGCATGGAATACTTCAATTTTGGGTTTAATGTAGTGTTTTTCTGGTGGGGGGTGGGTTTTATTATTTTTCTTGAGCTCAGATCACATAATCCACCAGTGTTTCTGATACCTCTGAAGTTCTTGATGACTAGTTTCTTGGCAGCACCGGGTTTGCTGCTGGAGAAGGTGGCGGATCCTGCGGTTTTGGTCAGTCCGTTTGCGTGGTGCCCCACGCCGCCGGCCAGGAACATGGCTTTGCTTTTGTTATTAGAGCACGAAGCGGCGGCGGCGGCGGCGGCAGCCTCTTCGGCCATTTTCACATCCAGTCCAATGAAATCCACCGAATCCTCAAACCTCAACTTCTTCTGTATGTGCAGCGGAGTGGGAGAGCAGGAGGAAGAGGAGGAGGAATTCAGGATTTTGGGAGGCGAAGAAGAGATCGTGTCACTCGTGTCTTCCCTCTCTGAGCCGTTTATTTTCCTCTTCTTCGGAGATGTGATGCTGCCGCTGTCGTTTTTGACATCAGTAGCCGCGGGTCTAGCCTCCTGGGTTGGCGGTGGTTGGGGATTAGGGGAAGATAAACCTGTTGGAAACATGAAAAAACGGGAATACTGATTCTAAACAATCAATATTTTTATCCGAAACTTCCAGGCTTCCGGAGGGGGAGGAGAGAGCGCAATGTCCGAGAGCTTTTTGTCTGCTTATACACGGGGCGAATTTACCCAATTCCTTCTGTGAAACAGACAATAAATTAAAAACAACCCAGCTCCACTTGCACCTAGCGTTGTCTCTTTCTTGTTATTGCTGGCAGAAGAATAAAGATGGTTGGCTATTGCTTCCTCTTCTTGCCTCTCTTGTCCAACCGCGTCGTAAAGTCGTTTACTGAGAGCGGTTGAGTGAAGCTGTCGTTAAAGAAAATTATTTACAGAGGAAATGCAGCTGTAGCATGAACAAGCTAACATGATAGTTGAACAGCCGTTGGTAAACACGAGAAAATCTTCGCTCGTAAAAGCTGGTCTGTGACCCCACCGGAAGTACTTTGTACAAAAGTACTTTTTGCACAAGCGTGTTTCTTTCTATTTTTTTCCCCCCTCAATACCAACTTCCATGTAGTAGCCCATTTAACCACAAGATGGCGCCATAACAGCATGTCGTGCAATTATTCAATAATGAGTTTTAAAACTTTTGCCTAATTAATAAAATAGTATTCTGTAGCACTTTGCTTAAAATTATGTCTTCTTAACTACAAGCATACAACAGGAAAATCCTAAATATCAGGCATCATCTTTTACTACGGTTTGTATCAGTATAAGACGTTATAAAATCACACATTTATCTGAAGCTGCTTCATTTACATTTTTATTTTTAAAACGTTTGACATGAAAACTCAATTTATGGAAAATATAATAAAAGTTACATGTGTTTAAGTCTAATTTCCCGGGAAAGAACGAAATTAGAATACAAAAGAAAAGACAGATTAAAAAAAAAACAAACAACAAAAACTAAAGCGAACACACCATAACTAGTTCAAATGGCTTACATAAAACATTAAAAGCTTTACAGGTGATGCGCATAAATCCTTAAAAAGTAGTTAAAAACACACAACAAAAATCACAATTAAATAAAAAAGAAAAATAAAGATGTCTTTTGTGAGGTGTTGGGATTAAAGTAATTCTTCAAGACTTGCTGATCAAAGGTGCAAACTTTTCCTGTTCCAGTGATATTAAACGTAAACGCCGTTACCACAGTGACAGAGGCGGCAACCTGCCGTGTTCATTGTCGTAAAATGTCGCAAACCATCTCTCTGGCTGCTGGCCCTCCTCTGCTAAATTAACGTGGTTCCTCTTGATAGATTAATTGTATTTAGTTGCTTATTTGTTTATTGTTCTTGACCTGGCACAGTGAACTCCGACAAGCCCTGACCGACCTGAAGAAGGCTTCAACTGTGACCAGCGAGAATGTTTAAAAAGTACGTTTGTGCTTCTTTCTGTGGTGTAATGTTAGCTTGTAGCTAATGCTCAACGCTAACCAGAAGCCTTGAGTTTGTATAAACAAAACGATTAGTAATTGAGCCTGCGGATAATTGAGTTTTTCAGATTATTAGTGATTGTTGGATACAATTTTCACCAGATTTGGTGCAGGTTCTTTACAGAGGTATGCAATTTAGGATCTTGTACCTGTATTTTAATTGATTAGCTTAAATTTAAACATTGATTAAACATTTGTATGATGTGTATGAAATAAGGAACTGTAAGCTTCCTTTCTGCTGAAGTTTGAGGGAGGAAACAAGCAAACAAATGAACAAAAACAACCAAATGTTGTGCTCTTTTTTGGGCTATTTCAGTCAAACTAAATTTGACTTCTGTTAAATTGTCAAAATCCCCCAGGACTAATGTGTCTAAAGTCTTGAACCACGTCACAAACAGTTAAGATATATTTTTAAAACATTTTTTTAATCAAATGTAGTCACAAAACGTATCAATATAACTGGAAAATTGTAGTCTCAACTCCATTTTGTGACAGAATAAAGTACATAGAACTATAAAAACAGTTACTGAATAACAACCAGATATACTATTTAATTCCTTTATATTTCTGCATATATGTTGTTTTTTGAGTATTTTTTTAAATAAATTCCATTTTTAAAATATTAAGAGTAGAATACAACAGCCGAATTAATCTTACTTATAGTGAACAGGTCACTGAAATATGAGTTATGTTTCAAAATGTAGGCTATATTTAAAGGCTTTGAAAGGGTCAATAAATGTGTCATAAAGACATCATTTGTAACAGATACTTCCTGCACACCAGTGGTTTTGTGTTGTGTTCTTGTTTAAAGTTATGTTGTGTTTTGCAGAGATGTATCTTCTTATTATTTTATTCTTTCAGATTTGATGAGAAGGAAAATGTGTCTAACTGCATCCAACTGAAAACATCGGTGATAAAAGGCATAAAAAATCAGCTGCTGGAACAGTTTCCAGACATCGAGTCATGGCTAAATCAAATAATGCCAAAAAAGGACCCTGTCAAAATAGTGAGATGGTATGATCTTGTTTTTCTTTCTAGTGTTTCATATAGTTTTTGTACATTGGACTCTTTCCTATTTTTTCCCATATTTTTTTTACAGCCATGAACACATCGAAATCCTCACAGTGAACGGAGAACTGCTTTTCTTCAGACAAAGAGAAGGACCATTCTACCCCACCCTCAGACTGCTGCATAAATGTGAGATCTCCCTCACCAACTGGGTGAAACCGTATTTCAATTTCTTTGTATTTTATTCATTTATTTTCTGGTTTTAGATCCCTTCATTCTCCCACACCAGCAAGTTGACAAAGGCGCCATTAAATTTGTCTTAAGTGGTGCAAACATCATGTGTCCTGGGCTGACGTCACCAGGCGCTAAACTCTACCCCGCTGAAGCAGACACAGTAGTTGTATCCTTTAATGCACCATGATGCATTTTGAAGCTGTATATCCCTGTTATACACCCCCCCACCACCACCACACACCCACTGTACAACATAAACAATCACTTTTCTTTCTAAGTCTTTGTCTTTAATAAGTTGATTCAGGCCATTATGGCAGAGGGAAAACAGCATGCACTTTGTGTTGGCGTAATGAAGATGTCAGCGGAAAGCATGTAAGACTTTGAACATACAGCAACAAATCCTTATATCTGTAACTTTTCTTAAATATATATCCTAATCTCTTTGTGTTTTGCAAACAGAGAAAAAGTCAACAAGGGAATCGGAATTGAGAACGTGCACTATCTGAATGATGGATTGTGGCACATGAAGACATATAAATGATAATGTCAGCACCTGTAACAACCAACCCAACCCCCCAGGATGATGTGTGGAGCTGTGGACACGGAGGCATGTGCTGCCAGTCAACTGTTTACAGACATAGCTACGTAACCTGCTGGAGGCTTTAAATCAAACACCATGATGCACGAATAAAAGAACTTGCTTTAAACCAGAATGTCAGTCGTTTTTCTGGTGGCACGCCTTAACTTAGCATTGAAATCAGATTAGAAGACCATATGATTAGTCACGTCTTACCAACCAACCGTCCAAGCTTGATAGCTATCAAGTTTTATTAAGGATGTAACCTTAAGCAAGCCTTTCTATTTAAGATGTAGAAATATTTACACTGTGTCTTAAGGAGTGTCAGATAAGCACTCTTATATTTGTTGTTAGACCTGTTATCCCGACACTTCTTAAAGCTCAAACCGTCATTGCTTTCGTGCCGGTTAATTTCAGAGATGAAGAATTTGACAGTAGAAATACAGTAGGACTGTTAGTTTTGTATTTTCTGGGAAATTTCAGATTTTTGGTTGAAAATTCATCTAAAATTGTTGTAATGGTGAAATGTATCAATTTTTGTCATTTCTCACAGTTGTCACATTTTATTTTTGTATCAAGGGTTTAACATTTCTTATCCTCAGTGAAACTAACACATTTCCATTATTAATACTAATTTGTTTTTCAGTTCAGTGTGTGTGTGTAGAAAGCACAAACATACTTAAAAATGGAAGCTTTTTATTGATGATCCGTTACTTTTTGATGCGGTCATTGAATTTTTAAACAGTGTAAACTATGGCATAAAATGAATACAAAACAATTTAAATGTAATAATTTGAGGAATAATTTTAACTAAACTTTGATCATGACAGATACAGTTGTTCCTCCTGTTATAATCAAGGCAACATATTAAATTGTGGCCAGATTGCAACAGAACAGTTTTATAGAAAATTGACAAGCTGTCTGTTCCCGTTTGTGTAAATCACTGAATAGGCCAGACTCACTGTTGAGTTAGACCTCAACCACTCTAGCTCAAGTGTAATCCCCAACTACTTTCTTATCAACCAAAATCCTCTTTTGTCTCTTTAATCACCATGTATTCTTAAAATATCAACAGAATAAAATACAATCATACTAGAAATGTAGTTTGTTTAAATGCTTGACATTTCCACAAGGAAGCATATTTTCCCTCTCTCTGCTAAGGCCAATTCTTCATATACAGAGAAAAAAAAAGGTAAAAAAATTAAATCACGTCATTTGGAGCTGTATTAACAGCATGAGTCTGAAAGTTCTGCATAATGGTGCTGTTGGGTCGGCCTTAAATCGGAGGGGTGAGCACTTGGACAGTCAAGTTAAAAATACAGGAATAAAAATCACAGAAAGAATAATACACAAGACTTAAAATCATTTAAATAGTGGTCACACAATAAAGAGTTTGATCAGTTTCTTAATTCAACGGTACACCCATTAATTTCATTTACCACCACACAGGAATCATGTCAAGTGCAAAAATGTACAAATATACATAAAAGTATTAACCCCACCCAGTTTTACAGTCTCCAGTTTTCCCAACACCATAAGAAAAACCTTTCCCACAAAGTTACGGCTGCCATCATAGAAGCAAATATTTAAAATGACACATCCAGACTGAAGGAATGAGACTAGTCATTGTCTGAACCGTCCGGGGGGTAAAATGTTAACCAGTCATGGAAATCGTGTCCATATGGACGAAGTCTGTAAACTCCAAACATCATCACCTGCATCTGATTTGGGGACATGCCATTGAAAGTGACGGCCATGTCAGAGCAGCAACCCTCCACCACATTAGTGGGGTTGTTCTTCATGCTGTCTGATATCAGGCTGTCAACACTCCTGCTGTTGAACAGGCCTTTTCCGTGCGCATCTTCTCCATTCTCCGCAAATACACCGGTATATTTGAGACACACGGCCAGCTGTTTGTCTTCACTCAGCTTCCACAGGGCACGTCCCCTTTCTGGGCATTTATCTTCATCCTGGAACACGTTGACCAGCCTTTTCAGAGCTTCGTGGCTTAGAACAATGCCGCTATCATACTCCACATACTCCAGCTCCCCAGACTTCACAGCTTTACCCAGGTAGAAAGGTTCTGCTGGATCTTTCGTGAGCACAAGATACTTGAGATTCTCAATGATGGCAAACGTGTTGGGTTGAGCCACGAAGAACCAGCGCAGGTCACCAGCATTCTCATAAGCATGTTTTAGAGCTTTCCGTAACCTCGCCCAACCATCCTTTTCCTTCAAGTCTATTGCCTCAAGCGCCTTAGAATTCTCTGAGGTGTAAAACACAGATTTATCACAGTGTTTGCTCCAAGTGTCCAAAGCAGTCGCCCAATAAACAATGTTCTTTGGCTGGACCATTATCACACAATATACCCGGACTTGATTTTTCAAATCCTGTACCTTACTGTCAGAGAGGAGTTTGAGCTCCTCTTTACTTGCCGCCTTGACGTGATGATGATGATGTTCATCTGTGTTGGACTCAGTGATGGGGCTGAAACTAGTAATGAGAGATAACACTAAGCAGAAGAGGCCTCCCATGACCATCCCCTTCATAAAGGAACCTCCCTCAGCCAACATGTTGGAAACTGAGGAAGAAAGAAAATGCACAATTGTTGGTTAAGAAGTGTATTGTTGTTTCTTTGGCTGCTCAAAAACACGTTAAGCATGAAAGGGATGTAAATAGATGCAAATGAGAGCTGAAAATAGCCAGTGAGCACGTGACTTGGTTCAATAAGCAAAAAACAAATGCATTAAAAAAGTTTAATCATACTAAAGTAGGGAAAATGTAAAATTTGGAGGGTTTCTGTAATGATGAGCAGCTTATCAACTTTGTCAATTGATGGCAAGTTTGTAAGATAATCTAATGGGGAAAACGGGTAGTTTTAGCAGGGATGCAAAATCTAAACCGCAGTCCATATGAACGGATGATGGCTCATTTATACAAACAAGTAAAAAAACAAGCAAAACAAAAAACCTGTCATAAACATTGTAGTTGAGGATTGACATATATCATGGCTACTTCTGATATCTGAAGAAAAAAAAACCACTCTTAATCCTTCAGGCATGTCAGAAAATCAACAGTAGGATGGTTATCTAAACCTTCCTGTAAATATTCAGCCTGAATCCTACATTTACGTCAGCAGTCCAGAGAGGATATCAACTAACTTAAAAAAAAACAAGGGGATGTAGCTGAGGTGGCTTTAACAACTAACTGTTTGCTAATTGCTAGCTCATAGCGTTGCTACCTCGAGTGTTTTGTTTAGAACATATATATATATCATAAATAAGGAAAAAGTATCGTACCTATCGAGGTTTACTCTTACCGTGCCAGCTAGTGCTTCCTCCTTTTAGCTGTATTTCAGCTCACTCTTTTCCTGCTTGGCCAGGACAGTAGCCTCAGCTCTGTCAGCTAATCATTAACCCGAAGAGTCTTCTTCGTCTTCTTCTTCTTCTTCTTCTTCTTTTACTGTAGTTCTATGGCGGTTGGAGATCAATATTCAAATGTGCATTACCGCCATCAACTGGTAAGGAATGTGGGTCAGGACCATTGACTGTAAAAATAAGTTCAGGACCAGATGTAATTAACGATTAAAAAAAATAAAAATAAACGAAACAAATGAAAGCACATAACCAAACAATAACATGCAAGGGCTTTTTAAAATAAAGCAGAGAGGACAAAAATATTTGAAAAAAATTGGCTAATAGATAAATATCTTATGTGACATTTAAATTTAATAAAGGAAAAAGAAAAATACAGAAGTGACTGAAATTTTCTCTCCTGTAGCCTATGCACACATTGGTTAAACTTATGTGCATACGGCAAAGACCGGCAAAGAACACACTAGGATTGATAATGCTGGCTAAGTTGGAGAAAAAAAATTGCAAAACAATCTGAGAGTTAGATAATGTGTTTCGGTTTAACCTCCCTGCAAAACTGCCAGTGGGAACTCACAGCTGATGGACTTTCAGTAATGAACAACTCTTTGACGTTATTTTAACTTTCTAACTGCAAGAAAAAGTTGGCAAGTAGTCTCAGAAATCTTATTGAAAATCCTCCAAGAAATATAATTTACTGTGTTTTATTTTTTTTTAATCGTGTGTCTTTTTGTGATAGTTTTGCATATCCTTCAGATCATTTTGGACCTTCTTATATGTTATCTTCTGTCTTTTCATGAAGAAATGTTAACAGTTACCACTTTTAAAAATAGAGCCTGGTTCTGAATGTGTCAAAACCTCCCAAACCGCTTTCAAATCTGATCTTATTTTGGACCAATGATGAACTCATGACGTTAAAAATATATATGCCAAAGAAAGACACACAAGCGTGCAGTTTGCTCAGCCACTGCACAACATAGATTCGTAGAGATTCGCTGCTGTGTCAAACTCCCTCTCCGCCCTTAAAATGCCTGGCACGTGCCATTGCTCCTTTTCATTTACCGTTCAGCAGCCAGATGCATCAAATGTTGTTGTTTTCAGCAGCAGTTCTCAGACATGGAGGCAATACATCATCTGGTACCATGTGCACGTATCTGAAGAGCATTAGTGTCCTTTCAGTTTGACAAAGAGATCTGGAGCTGTAATCCTTTCTGAGAAGCTTCAATGAAACTTCTGACTTTCTTTCTCCTTTTTTCTAAGCTTTGATGTCCTTATTTAAACACTATAACAATGCAAATTAGATCTCATTTTGTTTAAAGGACTTTATACTACCTGAAGTTGAGGTTATCAAGCACAGCTACAACAAAGCGAGGTGCTGCACATCGGAATTTACCAATAGATTTTGCCATTAAAGCAATTTAATCTGACAACATAATTAGACAATTTACAAGAAAATGTAATGTTTATGAAATTCCTGCAGGGGGAGAAAAAAAACAGCATTTTACCACCTACTCAGGGGAATAAACTTACATCAGTTTTTATCAACAGAAATATTTCTAAAGTGTTGCAGTCAGCAGAGAAGCCTAGAAAGCATTGTCGTAATCCATGATCTGTTCCACTGTTTGCAAAGGCCTGGCATCAGCCACAGAACATATGTGTGTCCCATATTCACCGCAATGTGACCTCACGGGCTCAGAAATGTTAATCATTCAAGACAAAATGACGTAGAATCCTGGAGTAACGCATTGTCACCAGATTTGATCTTAGACATGAGCAATGACACATTTGAACAGAACATTGCACAGAACTGGTGTCAAACACAAGCCATCAGAGCTGCTCCGATTACCGCTGGAGAGCAAACATTTGTTTGGCTGCTCTGTACAAGCATAGATAGCCTTCAGCTGAATTGACAGGCTCCTCTAAATCGTGTCTATGACGCCTGGTGCATCGTGTCAAAACCATTAAGAGTGAGGCTGGGTGTAATGATAATGTATTGATCAGAGAGTGATGGATGGTCATGGAGGAGATATAAGTGAAGTTCTCAGCTGAGCTGAGGAACAGTTTGGACCTGGCCTGAGACACCATGCTTTCTGTCGCTCTGTTTTACCTTGTAGCTGTGATTTGTTCCGCGACAAGGACACATCCTCTGCCCCTGTACCCAGAAGCCAACCTGGAGCCGCAAGCAGGTATGATTATGCAAGTTGTTTTTTTGTTTTTTTTAAAGATTGAGGCAATTGAAATTCTTAAAACTGACCACTTTTCATATTATGACTGCAATGATTTTATGTTACATAGGTTTCCTATCAGATTCCTTCTCTAATAACTTACAAAAAGTGTCATTCATTCTCTAAAAGAAAAGAAAATGCTTTTGTCTGCATAGATTTAATTCAGAAACTAGTGTCAGAGGTGGAAGATGGAGGCGACGCTGATAAAGGGGAGCAGAGAGAGGTGAATAACCTGTATCCTCTACTGATGCAGCAGAGAGAGACGGGGAGAGACACCTGGAACAAAGGTAAACACAGTATGAATTATTACACCACACTGACAAATGAGTTGGACATGATGGTAAAAGAATCCTTTCACATTTCATCTTCAGGAACAAAAGATGCAGCACAACAGGACAAGTTTGTAAATATGGTAAGATCTATACTGAATGCATAAAAAAAGGTGTGAATTAGAGGATGTTGCGGAGATAGCAGGGCTTGAAAATGAAAGTCTCTAGATGCATGTGTTCTAGTTTAGAGATGAAGGAACTGGCAGCAGACTTTTATTACAGGATCCGAGGTTGAGTTTGGGAACATCTGAGCACAAAAGAAACAAAAAGAAAAGCTTGAATGCTGGGAAAGAAACAACCTGAAAATCAGCAGAAAATGGCGACGTTATTCTAATTAACCACAGATATGTGTGCGTGTGTTTTCATTGCATTGCCTGTTTTTAGGTGGACGACCTCAGAGAAGCTGTAATGAAACTGGCAGCAGCCGACAAGCTTCGTTCTCAGGGTTTTCTCAGATCAGAGCAGAATCTCCCAAAAACAAACAAAAGAGGTGAGATATCGACGGTACTCTATGAAGCACATAGCATGCTTTGATGCTCATTTCTAAGTTTTTATGCTTATTAAGAATAACTCTGATGAAGAACAGTTTTCTTTTTTTTTTAAAAAAAAAGCAATTTCTGAATTTGTGAGATTTGTTTTAGTGCGTAAGCTGCACTATAAACTTCATCCCCTCATGTGATATTTATAAATATTTACAACACTAGCAAACAATGTAATATAATTTTTACTTTAAAATTAATAAACTCACATTAATGTGCTACAGACAGCGACATCTTTAGCTTCTCGTGTAAACACATTTGAATATTGAAAATCATTCGGTTTAGGTGTGAGTGGGTTGAAATAACTCATAAATGGAAACACAGCCTGGAAATCTTCTGGAATAATATAAGAGATTAAAAGCTTTTATAGTAAAGGCTGTTAATATTACTTTCTCTGATGTCTCTGATGACAGCTTGTTTCTGGAAATACTGCGTGACCAACTAAAGCACAGCGGAAGGATGTTTGGTGTGGCTTAAGTGTGGAAACTCTTTCCATTTTCCATCATTATTCTTGTTTCCCATCAAATTGTTTATTTATCATCCATTCTGGATCAGAAGAAAATATATTTTTGAAACTGTAAAATTTTTTTTTTTTTTTTTTTTTGTGACTGAAAATAAACTTGAATATCAGAAACGCCACATATGTGAACTGGTTTTACTGTATATTTTGATATTAGCTGTGTGAGACAAAAAGGATGGCAAGATTCAGGATTGTGGCCACACACACACACACACACACACACACACACACACACAAACACATACACCACAGAAATAATTATTATGATAGGCAAGTGTGATATTTTTTATTAGCATGTTAGTGAAACAGTTGATCAAACTACTTGCATGGAGTAACATACATGAGTGTGTTACATATAAAAATGAACAGTTTCTGCAGCATCTGCTCACACTGAAATAATCATACAAATTTCGGTGCTGGTGTTTTGATTGTAAAAAAAAAAAGCATGAAAAAATATATCTATATACACTATAAACAAAAACTTTGCTAGTTCATAATTAACAGTCAATTGCACATTTGGCCTTTCTTTTTCCCTGAATAACAGGAAATAATCAGTCAGGACACAGAACCAGTAAGATGTGTCTATGGTTTCAGCTCAAGGTGAAATAAAGTCTGGTTCCATGCCACAGTTTGCTCTTGTCCACCCCCAGATGCAATTACATGCAGTCAAAACAGGATTTTAGCAAAGAAAAAGTTCAAACTTTATTTCTTCTTGTTGGCCACGCCAAAGTATGCCTTCTCAATCTCGATGTCGGCCGGACACGTCTGTTTGAACTCCTCCCTTTCATAGGCGTTTTGAAGGTATCTCCAGACACCCGTGAAGTGAGCGGGAATGTCGAAGCTGCAGTACTTCTTGGCAGCGACCTGTAATAAAATCAAAGCTGGAATCAGAAAATTGGCAAGTAACAGAGGTAGGGGGCTCAGATGATTTAGAGTGGCGTTGGAAAGTTTGAGAACCCGAAGTTTTTATATTTCTGTGTAAAAATAACCAAAAAGGCTTTTTCTCTATTGTAGATAAGGAGAAGTTATTTCAACAAATCATCCGGTGGACATTTTTATTATTATAGGATCATTATTAATGAGAACTACGTGTTACTCTGTACAGAACAACTTCAGCTCCAGGATGATGGAGTGTTCTCACATTAACTGCCTGCTTCAGGTCTATTACAGAACATTTCTGTTGATGAACACTGAGACTTTTGGCCACTCCAAATAATGATTGTTTAAACAATTATTTTGTGAAAATACATTTTGTAATTGGACATTTGATGAGAATATGGATCAGATATTTTTATGTGGATGGAGGGTCACCTCCTGGACTAAATGGGTGTTCGGTTGGATGGATTTGATGTTGGTACGATCCTTGTTGGTCACCCCTCTTTTGAGGATAATGATAAAAATCTTATTTTTCCTTCATTCGTTTATAATCAGCTTAACTCTGTGCAACCTTTCCCAGTGTGAGGAGCATCAACAATCCTTTCTGAGGTCTTCAAAAACAGTGATACGACTGTCTCACCCTGATTACATGAAGCTTGGGCAGCAGGTTGCAGTCTGCTAAGGTGAGACGGTCTCCATCCAGAAACTTCCTCTTGGAGACGGTGATGGTTTCTGTTGAGTCCTGGTCAATCTCCTCAGGGAGGGGGGAGTTTAAGTAGTCATCCAGGCGCTTAAACTCCCGCAGCAGGTTTTTCTCCTGCACTGGACAGCCAGAGACACAAAAACACATTTGGGTTTCTGTTAGTAACTGCCTGTAGTTTAACAAACTCATTCATTTCACTCTGATTTGATTGTTATTTCTGTTTCATGCTTTTATGATTTCAATTAGGATATAATCATATTATTGCTTTTTTA
>JBBDHI010000007.1:14843219-14854491 GCA_037177115.1 Craterocephalus stercusmuscarum
TTTATTACATTTTGGACGAAGCTGGAAACCACACAAGCATAGCTGATAAAACCACAGATCAGGGATATTACATATTTTTTTTGTAACAATTTGAAATAAGATTTATGAGCAGCAAATTAAAGAAATGAAAATACTTATTGTAGGGTTAACCCCAACCTTAACCCTTTGGTGCATTTCTCCTTATAGGAAAATAAGGATTATTCCTCACCCTTATGTATTTGTCTGGTCTGCATGTATAAGCAGGAAGTGGAAGGTCTGCTGGAGCCAGATGAAAGGACTCTCGGAGCAGCGGCTATTAAATATGGCAGCCCTGACATTACTCCGGCCTTGGATGTAAAGGAGTACTACAGCCAGCTGGCTGAGAGCCTCCAGGTACAACACATAAGACACAAAACATGCCACGCAGAACTTCTAACATCACAAAGTCTGTTTCTGGCTTTAGATGCACTCATGAGCACATGACTAGATCCAGACAAACCTTCTGCACAACAGTGACAGCAGTGTTCCCATTCTGCATGCAAGTCTTAATGCCGTTATCATTTCTACTTCCAGTGCACGCCTTTACTCGGAATAAATGATTTTTTTCATTTATTGTATACTTTTCTAATTCAAGACACCCGCTCCTCATCCACCTTCTGATCACCTTCCCCATCCCCCCTCTGAAACGGCCCGGTCAGGTCCAGACGTAAATCTCAGCTTTCACAAATCACACTGTGATACTCCCGCTTGTTTTCTTTAACTCTTAACACAACACCAGGGAAGAACCTGAGAATCAGAGGTGCCGTTCTGGACCCGAACAGAATGCTTTTGTCCACCTATGTGTGTATGAGTGCATGTTGCAGCGCAGAGGTACAGCATTAGGGTCAGATTATAGCCCTGGTGGGTCTGACCCCCTCTGGGGCGAGGATGTCTGACGGTTCAGAGGTCAGGGCTGTAATCAGACTGCAGGCCGCCTTCCCAGGCTCCGGAGCTGCTCTGCAGTGGACGCTGGTCAGTGCGTGACCTTCATTTGTTCATTTGGAGGCTTGACTGAAGGGTATCTGGTACATTTCTATGATTTTGTGTATGTCTTGATGTTTCGGTGTGTTTTTTAGCTCTCCATTAAACCCCATCTATTCGCTGTGTTCCTCCTACTCAGACACCTCCGTCGCCAGCTGGACAGCGTCCTGTCTGCGCCTGGCTTCCATTACGAGACATGATTGTCTTGATGCTAAAATGATTGCTGTTGGTTTTGAACAATAATTGTGATTGCTGGCAGTCTCCCCACACACCTGCGTGCCCCTGTGCTGCTTGCTTCAGCTTCATCTTTTTTCCATTTAATCACAAATAGGTGCAAGCAAAGAGAGCTTTACCTGTTCAGAGGTTCAGATTGCTCTTTGCTCCCTCTGTCAAAGTACAGATCCACCCTTTGAAATGTTTGCAGACTTGGATTGAAAGCTTTTGTTTGTTTGTTGGATTTGTTAGCAGGATCAATCACAATTGCGCTGTCCCATAATAAATTTCATTCAGTTTGAATGTAGGGCATCCTCTGCTGGTACGGCACACGGAGATGATGGAAAGAAACTGGGAGTGGGAGGAAGTGCAGGGTCAACAGCAAAAGATCTGTCGGAGATAACGGACATGGGTGAGATGGAGATGCTGGTGAGTCTGCTTCCTTCCGCTTTATCTTTCATTTCCAAACAAGGTCAGTTTATCCAAATCATTAAAAAAGTTAGGTCACAAGCTCTTCATAAATATTTCATTTATATAAGAGAAAACATGTGTTTTGCATTTGCCCAAAATCGTTTTGTGTTATTTTTTTTGGCGGTCATTTCTGAAATTGTTAATAAGCATTCAGACTTTTTTTTTAATTTTTTTTTTTATTTATGAAAATCATACTTTTCTGGTGCCCTCAATCAGGGTAGCATTAGCTTTGCTTTGCATTCTCAAAATGATCTGATTCTTCTTAATGTCATCTTTTAGCTCTGATGGATCGTTGCATTTTCTGAGAATAAAGCTACTGTCTTCTTGAGAAAGAAGTGAATGCTGTTATTTAGACCATTTTTATAATCATTCATCTTTCAGACTTAGTAAGAGGCTGCAGCTTGCAGCTGTTTAGCTGAACTCATTACAAAGACTGGAAACTCAGTGAAAACCCTGCTTTGTCCAGAACAACATCTGTAGTTTTTTAGAAGTATAAAAATCACTCTTTTAACCTTGTTAATAAATTTGGAAGGTTTTGTTAGAGGACATACAATCTCTGTCTACTTCTCATCTGTAGATGCAAAGCTAGCAGTGCATGTCTTATAGTGTCAAAAGCAAAAAAATTATAATTTAAAGAATAGCCCACGTGAGCATTGTCATACATCCACTTGTTTGTGAACTTATATAATTAAACATTTCATTATTGCTTTTCAATTTAAAGAAATGACTGTAGCATTGCACAATCAGAAAACAGGCAAGTTTGTCATCTACGGAAAGGAGGAAACATGAGTTGCATTTTAAGCCATGAGAATGTTTTCCTTGGCAAAAATGCAACATTTTGAGTAACATATCAATTTTTTAAGGGATTAGAGATGACACATTAAGTTAACTAATAAACAAATGCCCGCTGTCTGTTTGCACAAAAACTGCAGTCTCTGAATGACAAAATGTGGTTTCATGTGGGTTTTTTGTTTATGCTCTGAACTTTTGACCTAAACACCAATAAGCCTTTTCCATTTCTTTTCTAGATTTGAAGTAAGCAGCATTTTTGTTATAGTTTTATGTATGAGGAAAGAAAGTGATGTTTACCTTATTTATATCTCAGAAAGAAAGTAATATTCCCCCGAATGCTTCACTAGAGACAAACACAGGCCCAAAGCATGATTGTTCCCCCACCATGCCCAACAGGAATGTTCTTTTCATGAAGATTTTTTTGTCCAAACTTGTGTTTGCACTATGTAGTCAACGCATTTTGTCCACTAGACTGAACAAGTGTGTTTATTCAGATATTTAATTGCAAAGTTTAATTGCAATTTAGGAGAGGTTTTTTTTCTGATTCTTCCTGGAAGATCATATTTATACAGCTGCAGTTGCGCAGCGGAACAGAGCAGCATCACTCCACAGCCTGCTAATCCTCCTGAAGCTTTCATAATCAAATGAGAAGTTTTATTTGACTTCACAGTAATCCCATGAGTCCTCTTGGGGGTTTTTCTTGATCTTTTCGACATCAACTTGATTTTTTAAACTGTCCTTGGCCAGTCCCCTCCCCGATTTATTTTCAACCACTTTAGTGACGAGGAAGAGATGAGCTTAAAATCTACAACTGGCTCTGCTTCGGCCACCGTCTCCTAAATCAGGCTTTGCGTTGAAAATGGATGGTTTCCCACAGCAGGCAAAGGGAGTTGAGCTTTTCTGAGTGACAGCAGAGCAACAATGTGGGGGATCCTGCTGACCGGAGTGTTTACTCTGTGGACACTTTCAGCAGGGGATGTGAAGGGGCTCGGCTGCAGCTCAGACAGGATTTATTGCCCTCTTTGTCCTCAGTTATTAAGCGCGGCCTTTTGGAGACGTCTTCTGCAAATAAAACAAGGAAATCAACCTTCATCAAACGGTTTATATAAAACAAAAAACATGAAACAAAACACTAGGAAGGTGAGTAGTCTTTAAACGAACAAGGCAGCTAAAAGATATAATGCATAAAAAAACAGAACCCCTGCGCCCCCCCCGCCTTGCTCCCTCTTTAACATCCATCAGCCGCCTTGCCACAGCTGGCACCTGACCACATCTGTAACGAACACGGTGGTTTGGTTCTCATTACTGCGGCTGTAGCTCTGCTTTCAGCTCTTTAAATAAACAGCCAGCCTCTGTAACCACAGCAGAACTCGTCCAACATCATCTACTTTTCTCTAACATGCAGCGGACGAGCCCCGTTCAGGCCACTCCAGCCTGACGGATGGACAGCCTGGCCTGATCTGCTCTGTTTCCTCTCCCGGCCTGTGATGGATGCCTGGGGTCTAGTTTCTCACTGAGACACAACATGGCCAAACAAACACATTGCAATGAAATCATCTCTGACTCAGACGTGTATATAATAGAACAGGCTGTGATGAGGTTGTACGCCACCACTTGCATATACATACACGGCCAGACGTCACTTATCATGCCATCGAGAAGGAAGAAGAGTGTAAGATCTTGGCCGGACCGGTCCAGGAAAACCATCACGCGCCTGTGAGTAGTAACCGGGTCGTCTTCTGCCCACATGATCTCACTGAAAGATGAGCAGGACCTGCTGGATTCCCATCTGGCTGTGACGGCTAATTGTTGAACTTCTGTGATTGGAATAATTACTCACGCTAGGGCACTACAGACGCAGACACCGGGGAGGAGACATGTATCTCAGTGAGTTTAGGGTAAGAAATAACCAGGTCTGTCATTGCTACCTGCACTTTGGTATCTTCTAATTTTCAAGAGAGAAAAAAAAAGATCAAATAACTATTCAGAAAGTGAGAGTGATGGCAAGAAGAGAAATATCTGTTTTTGCTCATTGCTTCGGCTCAATGACCTTAAGATTTTGCTCTCATCATCCTGTTTTCAGCATATTCTACTCTGAAATGTTGTGGCTTGAAATTACAAATGGGAACCTTGAAATAGCATTGTGTAAATTGTCAGGAGATCAGTTAGGGCAGCTGGTCTTGCCGTCTGCGAGCACCGAATATGTTTACAGATTTTTATGTGAATAAAATTGTCATCAAATAGTAGAAATTTAATTTGGACCAACACTGTGTTTGCTCCCTGATGATGTGAAGGTTTCAGTGCAGGAGATTCTGATTTAAGGTCAACACTTTTGAAGAAAAACCCTCAAATTCTTTTTTTAAATAATCTGCTCTGTTAAAGCACACTCAGCTGCTTTTCTTGAAGTGAAAATGTCCATGAAGGGAACATAATTTTGTAATCATCACCAATCCATTAATATTGATGAAAGAGTCCAGCTGCAATGTTTGTTTTTCCAGGTGCATTTTGAACAAACTGATGTCCTTTCACCTTTTCCGCAGATTTCAGAGCTACAAAAGGAGATAGCTGAGCTGGAGAAGTGTAACGAGGAGCTGGAGGACGAAGTGGAGATGAAGAAAGCGGCACACATGGACGAGGTCGCTGATTTGGAGGTATGAGAGTGCAGTGATTAATGTAATAACATGTAATGGCCAGTGGTTTCGGTTAATTTTGTCACTTAATCTCATCCTCTTCACTACACCCTACCATTATTTTATGTGTGTTGTTCAGTGGACTATAGGTGAAATGAGGCAGCAGGGGGCCGATCTTATAGCACAGATGAAGGAACAGTGTGAAGATAACAAGGAGCTACTCAATGAGAAGATGGCCAGGGACATGGAGATTGCTGCATACAGGTCAGACAATGCCACAGCTCTGGTTTATGTTCTACCTCTTCCTCAGCATGGTTGTACTCAGTATGATTTTGTGCTTTTCCTGTCCTTATATTCATCTGTCCACCCTTGCCTCATGAACACAATACCTCTGGAAATCTCTGATTTGGCACAGATGTTAGCTTGGACAGAAGGATGTAAGCTTCAGAGTACTAAAAATAATTTCTTTCCTGATCTAAAACCAACAATAGACATTAGAGGTTATCCTCTGGTCAGAAACAAATCTACACACACTCCTGCTTTATCACATTGTCGCCATAGAAATGAAGGCAGGTGACAACCAGTTCTCCTTAATAATTACTTAAGTGAGTTAATATATTTACATATCAAACGCATCTGATCCATGAGTGGTAGGTTTAGTTTTTGCAGCTGATCACAGTAGAACTTTCACTGCTTATGCAGAGAGAAATATTCTGCCTTTTCCCCACAAGTTGGCACACTTTCCTGACTTTTTTGTTTGTTTTTTTGTGAAAATACCACAGGGAGACGTCACAACTCGGATGTTACACGTCATTGCAAATCGAGTGTCCTCTGTTCTATGATTTGAGACCCGATGTCAATGCAAATTTGACACAAATTGCACTTAATAACTCTTTTTTGCAACTGAGGGAGGGAGCACACGTGAACAAACCAGAGTCTAGAGTCTGGCAGATCATATGTGGCACCGTCCCAAGTTTTTAAAACCTCAAACCCAAACAACACAGAGAAGAAAGCCGAAGTTATATGTTAGCTGTTTAGTGGGTTTATTTTAATTTATAAGTCCGATAGTAACATTTATCAGCCCCATAAACCCCGGCTGTCACCGCTGGTTCTTCCTCTGAGTTTAATATTTCAACCATCTACGGCATTGTCTGTGTGGACAGACTTTTTTAATGCCAAAATTGTTGCTTTTCATAGCCATCAGTGGTACATTCAGGGACAAATTGTAATTCAGAAACTCAACAATTTCCTCCAACTGAGAGATTAACAATCAGAAGTTGTATTTGCTGCTCTGAATATAAAACTGTACATATGGTTTCTGGTTGAGCTTTTCTTTCTGAAGTGAACACTTGGCTGCTGATGACAATTTGTTTATAATGACAAAATTTCAAAATTTGACTCCCATTTCCCAAAAACAGCATGATGAATTGTAACTATGTAAACTTATTGATCCCTGTCTCCACTCCAAAATTGAATATCATGTTTTGTTTCTGTATGCGCGCATGTTTATTTAAATCCACAAAATCACACACCTGCTCCCCTGATAAATCCCAGTATTGGAGCCATGTAAATGGTGGGTTTTTAAAAGCACTCATTCTGAATAAATATACTTGAAGCCAGTTGTAATAACTCTGCTATTCTGGACGAGTTTGACTCTACAGTTTGTTCAGCTTGCTTTCTGGATCCGATCCTTGGTGCTGACAAAGAGTTTTATACATAACATAAAGATCTGAATTACAGAGGATCATTTTACATTAAACACGTGTAATCTAGCAGGTGATAATCTTGACAATCTCTATCTTTGCGCTTCTCAGATAATTCGTTTTAGTTGTAGAATCATTTTTTTTCCTGACAGTGAAAAAACTGCACTAATTCAATTTTTTCTTAAACATCCAGTGAAATATCCGTACTGAACTACATCTCTTCTGCTCAGTTTGAAATGCAGAGCTGCCATAAATACAGAAGGAAAGATGATCAGCTTCAAGACCCTCAGCCACAGGGCATTATTCTTAAGTGAGACCAATAAAATTTTAGCACACACACTGACATGGCCAGCGAGGTTTATTGCTCAGACTTAGAAGACTTTTGGATGTTGTGGTTTGATTATTAGTCTGTCAGTCAGAAAGACAGCAGGGAGGTTTTCCTTCCAACAAAAACACCGCACCGGCTGATTTCCCTGATAAGTTTGTCTTTCTTTCTTAAACTTGCTGCAGTATTACCCGACTGTAATTAAAATCCACCCGCTCTGAGCCCCGTCTGACACGTATTGTGGCTTTGTTTCTCTGAAAACAGATGTGACGTATCTTGTCAGGAAGAATGGACTGAGATGATTTCATTAGATTTAAATGAACTCAACCCTGAGTTTATTTATTTTTTGACATTCTTTAGATATGAACAAATCACCTATCGTACATCGTTGGAAATGACATGTCCACACTGCTTCTACAACAAAAGAAAAATCCCTCTGAGTAATAGAGGAATGATTTCCACCGCCTGGTATGCAGGTCCAGGTCATGCAGCATCTCCTGGACATCCGCAGTGTATTATAAGATGCGTCTGTAGACAAAGAACCAACATGATGAGGTCACAGGAAACAGCTCCTGGATATGATGCAGTTTCCTGCATGTGGCCTTGAAGATGTTTCAAGTTGTTCCCCTCCATTCATTGAAGTTGTTCACATACCAGGATGGCAGATGGTTGAAGTGACGCAGTTCAGCCATCCCATCCCGCTGCCACAGACTTCCTCCTAGCCTCTCCATCGCCCATCTGACCCACAGGGGGCTCCGCTGTAGGCCTAAGTTCAGACCCTCAAACTAGCTCATTAGGATGGGCAAAGAGGACCTCTCGCTGTCAGTGCGGTGCGGTGGGCCGCTGCCAGCTCCTCTCCTCCTCTGTTAATGTCAGCCCGCCCTCCCTGCTCCCTCTTCAACATATTAACTAATTCACCGCAGGTTTGTTCCCTCTCATCACCAAGCAGACTGTCCCGAACGTATTTCAGCGGCACACGGGCAATGCTGACTTTTCTCCTACTTTTCTTTATTCACTGGATGTTTTGTCATCTGTGATTAAAGCCATGAATAAGAGATGAAAATGGCTGTTGTTTATTCTCTGCATGGCAAAGCGAACTGTCTGCATAGCAGACCTTAATGACCCCGAGCTGCCATTATCAAGTAACTTATTGCCCGTGAAAGTATCTCCGAGCAGTTTAGGCAGATGCTCATTGCTCTTGCTGGCTGCTAATGTGAACAGTATTACGCTGTAACTCATCCTGCTGTAGCTGCATGATGGAACAAGTATAGCCTAGACGACGACTCTTTTATTTAAACTACTTTGTATCTGATGATTGCTGTAATTAATTTCATCAGATAAATTCACTCCCTGTCAACTTATCTAAGAAACATATTCCACATAAAGTGTATAAAGTATTTCAGTTTACGTCCTTTAATCATGCTGCTTCACTGATGCAATCATACGTATACTGTACTGGTGTGATATTGGGAAAAAGAGATGTCATGTGAATATCACGGTCATTTCAAAGGTAAATAAAAACATTAGAGAAGTGAACGATGCTATCACAGGCTGCTCAACATGCTGCTCAGACTCACCTTCCTGTCTGAACCCTTTGACCCCTGTCCCTATTTTTAGACCTCGACTTGAATAAAATCAGAGACATTTTAGTCCTTCATATGTTAAAGGAGCATTAAAACTCAGTTCTATTCACATAATCTGACCATCTCTTATCTCTGCTTTTTCTAAAACAGGTTCCAGATCATCTCACTCTCTTCCATCTTTTTTTTTAAAACATATTTTTTAAGTCTTCAAAGAATTGTGTCAAACCAATGGAAACTAGTTAAAAAAACAGAAGAATAAACCACTGAAATGATCAAGTTTTGTTAATCTATAAATGAATCCATATGTGATCTGTATCATGACTCTGCTAACCATTACCACATAAGATCATGTTCATCACTGTAACCTGCATGTTTTATGTATTTCTGTGGTTCAGGAGTCTTTTGGAGAAAGAGGACGAGAGGCTGTGCAGCCTGTGACTCCGGCAGGAAGACTCAGACTGGCTGGAAGCTTGCTGACACTTGGATTAGAAAACAGGCTAAAGAGCGATGTGGAAAACAGACCCCTTATCAGCACTTCAATGAAGCTTAAGGTACCGATGCAACAGTTTGAGCAGATGTAAACTTATCATGATGGATTAATGCAGTCTGGAGCTCTAAGCTCGGCCATTGATAACAGATCGCGGGGAGATGACCTGGAGACTCCAAGAAAGATGGAGCTGTCTGAAACTGGTGGGAGGACGGGGGATGCACCGTGTGTGTATTCATTCACTGTCTGGAAGGGTATTTCCTTAAGTGGGTTTTATCTTTGCCAGCATGCTGATTCATAAATGTTTTGTCCCCTCTTTGTCCGACAAGGCTCGCTCACAAACGCAGACACGCGAGCTGAACAGCGTGGCTCCGATGAGTGATTTCACTCCCATACCACCTCGTCCGTCACTCAAACTTTGTCTGATTAACCAGCTCTTAACCTGTGACCCCTGCAGCGTTATCAAACACACCGACAACCCTCTCCTCAGTAACCGAAAGCATCTCACCTTCTCTTTGTTTTCACAGTCGTGTTTTCATGTTGCTTTTGACAGTCAAGTGTGCAGTGCTCTGTGTTTGCTTTTCAAATGGTTCATGAAGTTGTTTCTCTGCAGTTCTTCCAAAATGAGCACCTGCATCCTTCTGCAAGAAAACTCTGAGTGATTCATTATTGCCTCTTTAAAAAAAAAAAAACCACCGTCCCAATTTGCTGTCTTTCAGAAATAAGCTTTTTGTAATACATTCCTCACTAATCTTTTCCTTATTTTCAACACAGCATTTAAGCTGTCTGTGATAAATCATTTTTGGTTCCTCCTCCTGCATGAGCATTAAAATGTACTTGGGTTTTAAATTGAATAAAACCAGTCACTTGAGAGATCACCTCGTGTTGTGCGGCTTCTTCTGTGAGAACCTCCATTTCATATGAAGTGCATGAGAATCTTTGCGCCTGAGATTTTTCCCCCCGTACTGTATAACTTTGAGGGGGTGCGCTGTGATTTATGTTCACTGATCCCACTTTCATTCATCTCCCTGCTTAACGTGAGATTTGAACATTCCCAGCTATTAAAGAACTCACAGGCTCGTTAGCTCTGCCGTAAAGATGAAAAATGTCCCTAATAACAGATCAGATAAGATTAGCAACACTCAGTGAACTTGTGGGGGCTGAAGAGTTCGTCTCGGTAATACTGGAGCTCAGTGTCGGGCCAAGGGGCTTGGTGGCTGTGGTGACTTGTTTAATTGTCCCGACATGAAACATGGCCGGATCACGAAGAGGCAGCTCTGTCTGGCTTCTCACAGTTCACAGACAGCAGTTCACAGTGTTTCATGTACAGCCTCTGGGAAAAAAGATGGAATGACTACTCATGGAGGATGTTCATTATACTGATCTGTTTGGGGAAAAACATCACAAATAAACATATTTAACTCCTGAACATCCTGGCTTTTCAAAACACGGCATCATCTTAGTGTTTAATTTACCCACCTCTTCATTTGAAAAATACACAAAAACATTACTGATCTGGAGCAACATGTAATCTTACTAGAGCTTGATCCTCTGTTCTGCTTTTAAACAAGTTAACTCTAAACTAGTGAAGTGATATTTACACATTTTTACTCTTTTTCTCACGCAAAACACACGGACCAAGCAAACATTTCAATAATACAAGAGAAAATATATTTCTAATACTGTCCTTATCAATATGTAAGAATGTGTAATATTTACATCTTCTTAACAACTATCAGAATTTAAAAAAGGAAAGAAAAAGAAGCGTAACTAAGGGACAAATAAAATAGTATTTGGAGCTTTTCAGTCGTGCCAGCAGTTATGTGAGGCTCTATGCAAGCACTCAACACAATTGCTAAATGATGCATTTAATACATGAGTGCATGTTTAAACTTTTACGCCTCCTATGGTTTGACATCTGTACAGAACACCCAATATGAATCAAAACTAATCGCTCACCAATGTTACATGTTAAACACTCCAGTATGATGTCTGAAAATAATACATACCCTTCCATTAAAGAAGGGAAAAATCAGCCGTCACTGAAATGAGCTGAAACTGAGTAAAGT
>JBBDHI010000007.1:14881179-14893825 GCA_037177115.1 Craterocephalus stercusmuscarum
TTGACATGTATAAAGCTCATCTTAGTTGGGAAAAAATAGTTTCTTTGATTCTTTATATTTGAGAAAAATCTAAATAAGGAAACACACTAGGTTTTTTCTGCTCTGATTTCATTTAAATATAGGATAGAAATATTGAATTTTGATATAGAAATATTAATGATTAATCGATAATCGATCGTTAATTCTCCTGATAATCGATTAAGACAGTTTAATCAAATGCCCATCCCTAGTTGCAATTTAGCAGAAGAAGTAGGTGTCCTGATAAGAAGTAAACCTTGAGAAGAAAAGAAAAAACAGCTGTGGTGCACAGCTACAAGGGGAAAACAGAGCTATTTTTGGAAATCACGCTCTTCTATGAGAATATCAGGATTATTATATCTTATCTTGGGAGATGAAATCATGGTATCATGAAGTCTTCGTAGGGCAGCCCACACTTGAAACAGCTGGCTAGCAATGCAGCATGTTGCTTTATTACTTTTTTGTGGTAACTAGTAATTGCATTTGTACTAATGCACTAATAATTTCACTAATGTTGCACTTTGTGCAGTGCGAGTTATCTGTTAGTTACTTTCTTATACATTCAGTTACTCTTCACATTTACGGTGGCGTGTCCACATTGTTTCTTACAAAACAGTCACAATAAGAGATAAATAAAATGCCTAGCTTACTTCTTCTCAGCAGTTCACTCACAACTGACAAGAAAAGACATCAACATTTTAAATTTTCTGATATTGTTTGACATTGAGGATGAAAAGGACAGGGGCCGTCATGGTGAAATGCAGTGATTAATCAAATTCATACAGACTGTTAATAGTTGGACAGATGCCAATGCTAAAGGAAATACTTGCTGATCCTGGCAACAATAAGGGGATTGGTATCGGACAGAAAAAAAAGTGCTATAAAGGGAATACTGTCTCCAGCTGCGTTTCTATTTCCCCTAGAATCGTGCAAAAACTTAATTTAGGTTTTTTACGATCTCAAGACGCGCTTTTTCGGATGTGTTGACATAGAGGTATTTTGTGAAAGTTTAATGTAAACTGTTTCTCCACATTTCCACTTCAATGGGTGTGATGTGAGGGGTTACATGATCCTGTTGTTTAAAGCAAAGATGGCGTAAGATGTATAAACGGATGAGGAGACGGGATTCGTTTCACAAATAATGAAACAAAAAAAATATAACCGCCATCCTTGATAACAAACAACAGCAAAATGCTCCAAAACATAAAAGGTTTTGTATCTCCATCTTCCTGAAAGTGGAGTCTCGTGGGACGTGATTTTATGAGAATTACGGCTTATGTGCTTACCATCGTTCAATGCAAACAGTCGAAGTGCGATTGTGCTTAGTCAAAATTTTAAATATGTCACTTTCATCTTATGAAAATGTATAATAGAGTTGCAGCTGTCATTCCTGTTAGCCTGTGAAGGTTCAGATTATTCACCATAAAACAGCCAGTAAATTCAAAGGTTAGTTTTTGCTGACTTTTAAAAAAAAGTTTCATCTTCTACTTTATGAGAATGATTTTCTATTTGGAGGGTTTTGACAATAACATGAGGGAATAAATGCTTTGTCCTCACCAGTGGGACTGTTGAAAATGGCGTTTACCTTCATGCTATGAACCAAATGATTTATGGATTATTTGCTAATTCTCAACCTTTGGGAAAATACTGGTGGTCCCACTTTGAAAATGACATTTTTGTAAGTGCAGATTTACCATATACCGTGGAAATAGTACTATTTCCAGCAAATCTTGCTCCTCCATAAACTCCCTTTTAATCTTTTATTGCTGCATAATGGCAGAATAAAATTTATAAAATAGACAAACTTGTAATCAGAAGTGTTGCTGCATATGTACTTAATTTGCAATCATCGTCTGCACATTCTCCATAATTCAATCCCATGAATTCCAGGGGGTTGAGTGACATCTGTGTGCTGGATAATATCCCTTGCTGTGGGTTTGTCCATGGTTTTGTGGGCTTTGTTGGTGGTAATGCTGGAGAGCCAACTGCAATAAAGGTTTTTATGATGTGGCAGAAGTTGATTCTGAGACTTTCTGCCAAGAGCAATCCAGATGTTCCTCTCTCAGTCTGCTTCTGTGATATACATACACTACATTACTACACACAAGGAACAGACATAGAACAGCCCTTGTGAGATCTTACACCCTTTCTTTTCTCTCCAGCTGAGGGAACCACACTTGAGTTTGTAACTGTGTCTGACACTCATTATCCAGAAAGTTTTATTTATTTGTTTCTTTTTCATGTTTGCTTCACCCAACCTCACTCTCCCCGCAGTGAGCTGATGCTTGCAGGCGGTGACACACGTTCCAGTGGTGGCTACCAAGCTGCACTGGAGTCACTTTCACAGATGGACCTTGAACTTTGAAACGGGACGTCTAGCCTTGTAGTAACACACCCACTAGCGGTCCTACTTGCTGCCTGGCCACAAACTGTAACTCTATAGCCCCTTTGTCACGCTCCATATCCTCCTGGTGACCCCAAGCCCAATTATACAGCTGACCCAGGCTTGATGGTATAACCTTGGGCATATTTTGGGGTCTGCAGGGGCTCAGGGTTGCACCTCTTGTCTATCACGACATGTTAGCTCTGTGCGTTAACCAGACACTTCCTTGAGTGGTCCCAGCGGGGGTTTGGGATGAAGATTGGCTCTCATACAAATCCCAGTGCATTTCATCACATTCCCTTACTAAAGATCAAATGTTGTCTTTGGGTGATGTTTTCTGTTGTATCCACTTTGGTGTAACAATAGAATATTTATGAAACCCATGATGAACAATACTTCATTATATATTTAGACAAACTGAGTTCACTTCTGAACTCTGGATCCTAAAGCCCCTTTGTATGTAGATATGATATGCATGCACACTGAATCTCATTGCTTCGTATATCTATAGTCTCCATGCATGCTCAGCAGCTGTGGTGCATTAATGTGCAGCATGCTCAGTATGCACTATAAACTCTGGAAAAGCTAGCTGTCACTGTTGACGTGTTCCCTAATGGATGAGGAGATGATTTACATTTCCAAAGGCAAACTGCAGCAGAGACATTTCTGGACAAGATTTGGCTGAAAGTAAAGGTTACATTTTCTAGCTGCCAGTTAAGATCTTGCTGGCTTTGACTACCCTTTTAAACGTTTCAGACCAGAGGAGAGATTTGGGGCTTAGTACTGCAACTGTAGGTTTAACCCTGGCTTTTCAGTATCACAAAGGAAGCTCACCTCTTACAGTACCTGGGAACATTATCACGGTCATGCCAACTTCTCTGGAGAAGGTTATGTACACAAAAGTACTTCCTAATCAGTTCTTGTGAAAAAAATTATCAAAATGTCAAGAAACAAAATTCAGTCTCTTCTGTCAAAGAAGAATGTTCTCATCTATATGAGAGGTATCTCAGCACAAAATGTGGAAGGAACTTTGTTTTAGGGTAACTTTGGTGTTTTCTCAAATTCCTGTTGAGTGCATTTTGTAGCTTTGATTTCACAGGAAATGCTCTTTTACAAAATTTCATAAATAAAACTCCTGGCATGTTTAAACACTTTAATAACTGAAGTATTAAAAAAAGCACTTGAAGACCTCAGGAGGAATACTTCAAAAGTTCCTCAGGTCCCAATGGGTGAATATAATTGTTATTGACAATATAATTTGTTTGACAGCTTTTATGATAACTTTGCCATTGAATATGTCGCTGTTAGCATGCATTACGTCTTCAGATGACACATTAGTACATTTTATTTACAGTATATTCCTCTGCCTTTTTTCCCTGATTGCACTGTCATCCAGAGGCAGGAAACATGGTGTGACGTGATAGGCTTTGTTCAGGCATCACTTTTTGTGATCTCTATTGTTGTGGTCAGAGTGAAAACAAAATCAAATGAGATCATTCGCTCCCAGGTAGGCTACTGTTACATGAAGCTAAATTATGTAAAAAACTGGTCTGACTCAAAGTACAACATCTTAGAGATTGTGAGGAAATACAGAAGAGATTTTGTGATTGAAGCATTGAGTGACTGTGCCACTTCCTGTCTGATTGAAAATGTTGTACAGTTTTAATTTACACTGTGAATTCTATATAGTATCTGGTCAGGGACTGATAGGGGTACTAAAATAATGTGACTTTAGTGAGTTAATTTCTGTTTGATGGCCAGTCTGCCAATTCTTCACTACAATCCAATTCCTGACTTACACGATACAAATGTATGCTCCTGAGACAACAAAGCTATCTAATTAGCTTTGTTGGTAATTTAATAAAATCTCTTTGTCAGTTAAATTGGTTGATTTTTTTTACATTCAAACATCTTCATTTTTACTTATTTTTTAACTCTGTGTGGTACAATTATTGAGTCAGTGTTTGTGGACTACTGTATATGGATGCATCCGGGCTGTCAGCATTGCTAATGTTAGCTTTGAGATTAAATCATCATATCATCGAAATGCATGTCTTATTTCATTTATTTCATCTATTCATATATTCATTTCTCATTTGGCAAAACAAGACACAAGACTCTATTTTCTTAAAATAAGATTTTTAATATTACTTATTATCATAAAGATATATTTACACACTTTACAGAAATAGAAAATAAAAACACAAAGCTACGCATGAAAGGAAAAAATAAAATAAGTACTCCAAGAGCTAAAGCTTATCTTTTATAAATTAGAAACCAAAAGTTCAAATATGTACACAGTATTTCAACCATTTCTGATACACTTGTTTTATTTATTTATTCATGTAATTTATTTTTGCCCAGTTCAACATCAAAACAGAGACAGGGACTGTACATTTGGCCTGGTGAGTAATATGAGCACACACCATGAACAGAATATAAGTTTCAGGAGTAATACATTGTCTTTCAAATGGTATCTGTTGAGACCTAGTAACACTGTTGTGACGGCGTGTAAGCCTACAGACTGCATTTCTCCTAAGATTGTTCTGAATGTGACTCTTCTTGGACACGGTGGTTACATATATGGAGGATGTGTCGTAATCAAGGCGGGAGGGGCCTGTGCTATTCTGGGTGTAGGAAGTCTCATTTTGAGGCTCTATGAGATAATGACAGATCATTGTCATATCTCATGGGAGTTTGAATCTAGTTATCCTTTGGATTGCCCAGCCAGTGGAAAAGTGTGTATGCGTTAGATTGAATATCAGCCACTTGATCCTGCAGATACCCACTTTAAAGGCCAACATGATACAGTTTGATGGGCTTAAAGATAAAATTGTGGAATGTGTTGCGTGCCAACTCTGCTTCCATTTCTGCAATCAATGAAATGTTTTGGTAAATGTCAAAGGAATTCCTTCTGTTTGAGAACTGAGTGTAGAGCGGCCACAGGATTAAAAAAGAAACATAAACCTCGTGTTTTTCCTGTGGTTTTCTTTTTATGAAGGTGTTGTGTCCATAGCTACAGGAATCAGTGGCTAAGCTAATATTTTAAAACTTGCTTCTAGCTTATTCTCATCTCCATCAGCAGCTCATATTTATCTCTCTGCTCATCCCCACTTCTTACACACTCCCTGCCAAATGCATTTGGACAAAAATAATTAAACACAGAGGGGGTAAGTTCTCAGAACAAACATTTTTTCTACCAGGAAAACATGCTAACAAGTGCATAGGAACATTACTCAGGCCTTGTGATGGTCACAGAGAAGAGGAATTGGAGAGGAAACATTGAGAGGATAGGAATCGTTTCTCTTGTGTAAGCCTTGCTGGAAAAGACCATTAAGGAAAATGGTTTTGCTCCCCGAGCATAATGTATTGGTTTACCATTTCAGTTTGAGCCTGGATGTGCTTGTCCTTCCACACCACCAGGCCCATTAACCTGATGTGCAGGGAAGGGCTGTGAGCTATGATCTACGAAAAAAAGAACGCCTGAAAGCTTTCACGTGTCCACGACATATTGTGCTGCAGACTACTTTTCTATTTTGTTACATCCACAAAAGATACAGCTTTTCACACTGTATTAAAAAAGTAAGCTTTGGACAACCAGCTAGACAAGAATCAGACAGAAAATTGTCACAATACACTGGAAAACCATTCCATACCAAGAGACTCTTGTTTTCAGGGTGTATTTTTCCAGCAGCATAACAGAATTGCAAAAGTGCAGCCTTGCAAACCCATACAGAGAAGTCTTGGAGCAAAGCCACATCTATTTCTTGTAACTAGTTGACACCAGAGTGCTTTGGATCTGTGGACTATTTGGCTTTTGATTTTTTTTTTTTGGACTCAACTGATAACCAGACCAAGATTAAAATGAGCTTTTACATGAACATTGGTTTGCTCTGGTCTCTGAAAGGGCAGCATGGCTGGTGCAGATGGTGAGGATACATTCATGAAGAACAGTGCGGATACAGACGTTACTCGGCTCTGTAACAATAACTTCTGAGATGGGGAAATATTCATTTGAACCCCCCCCTGTCATGACCCGGTCTACTTTCAGCAACCCAACTCCCGCGGCTTTGAACTTTCATCCCCAGCTCATATCTTCCTACTATCTTCCCCAATAATACATGAGACATCTTGAGGAAAAGCTGTCTCACTCCAGAGGAGCATTAATGAAATCTACATCTCTGTCTGTGAGGGTATGAAAAAATAATGGTGGAACTGAAATTATTACACTTCACAGTGCCCTAGGATTTAATACATTTTTAATCAAGGTGAGCTTGGCTGGGTGGATTACCACTGTGATTTTAGATGCTCTCTTAATAAAGGCTTCTCATGCTGGGACTGAGAAGACGGCATTTTATTATAATATTTGCATGAGACATGGTGAGAGGGAAAAAAAATGGAAATCTAGGTTAACCAGTCACCAAATGCTTCTGGTCAAAACGGATTCGAACTCAGGGAGTTTGCTTTTGTTTAAATGACAAACAATTGAAGTGAAATTTTAATCTGAAATATGAATTCAGAACAAACCAGGAGGCTGTTCAGCATACCTTACTCATAAAAAAAATGATTGGAAGGTGGTCAGTCACAGTCCTAATGTGTTAGATAATTACATACTGAATCAGCAGGGATTTTGGAGATTGAAAAGGGGGAAGGGTGTGGTTTCAGTCTAAGCCAATTTAACAATGAGCTCAGACTAAGTGGCCCTGGCCAACCTTGGGGAGATCCATCTGAGAAAGATTAACTCTAGGATTTAATGAGCGTAATGATCAAAGCCATGACCACCTGTGCTGTGGAAGGGCACACTAGAAAGGCAACTGTATCCAACTCAATGCGGAGAGAGAGATCACGTGTAGAAATGACTGAATCTAGAAAAATCATGGCTATATCGGTGTATACATAGAGCGAGAATAAAGATACGGTATACGAAAATATGCTCATATAAGTTTTAAATGTACTGTATGTTTGTGTTTCATTGAATAAATGCACAAAATAGACTGCTCTAGTACAAGCCTCTTTCACAGCACCCTGAGAAAAAAAGAAATAAAACTAAAACACAGAAATAAACAGAGACAGTATCATATTCCAGTATGATGGAAAGGCATAGCTTTTTGTCAGTGAAATGTGTCGTTATAAGGGTCAAACCAGCCATGTGTTGTATATTAAAACAGACTGGTCGCGGTGGCATTTTTACCGAGCTGATGCTTTGAAATGGCTCCTCTTTTTTCATCTATTCAACTGGTCCTCTTTGCTAACATTGTCTGACATGGGATATCTGTTTGCAAACAATTTTAAAATGCATAATGTATCAGTGTATCAAGACTTTAAACAAGAGGTAATGTGTTTCTCATTTCTCCCTAACCTTTCAACCCTCCGTTCCTGGCAGCATTGTGGAGAACGATATTATTTGGCACTTCATTAAAAGGCAAGGCGGTCTGTCGGTGGAGCAGGCCGCCACTGCCAGTTAACAGTCGTGTAGAGCAGCTGCACAGGGCAGCAATGTGGTGAGAAGGCTGGGGATTGGGGACAGCATCGGGATTCGGGGTCAAAGGACTCATTCAAGGTGGGACATGTTACAGTAACCTTGAGCTCGTCAGGAAACCCCCTTCCCCAAGGTGTTAATGAGTTCAGAAACACCAAAATAGCTTTGGATCAAAGAATCTCCTAAATGAGGGAATTATTCCATCAAATAAATTGTTTTGACAACATGTGCTCTCTGTTCAGTCCAGCTTTACTTTGCATGTGGACATACAAGCATTGAGAAGTACAAAGCACCATTAATAATGATAATTACGCGATGGGTATGGTCGTTCGGATGTGACGCTTCTGCTAGTCCAGTTTAAAATTGTAATCCTCTGCTCCTTTTCGCAGCAGACTTCCAGAGTATCTTGACAAAACTTTGCTTACGTCAATTTTTTAAATGGACTCTGCCCTTCTGCATAATCGGCGCCCTCGCCCGCTAGCAAAGCTGTTAGGCAGCTGCAGAGCAGTGAAATCAGCGGCTGCTGCTGTAACGTCGTATCTGAGACATGCGAATACCACCTCCTGGAGAAGTGACAGATGCTTTAAGACTCAGACTGTTTTGACCGGGCTCCCTCTCCACCACATGTCATGCAAAGTGTGTGAGACTCTCAGGGAGATCGCTGTGATTGGGCTCTATTAAGCGAAATGATAGGAAAATTTTAAAAGAAAAACACCTGGGAGAAGACAGAGATAGATAAGTAGTGAGGGAGTAAGAGAAAGAGAGACAGAGAAATAGAGTCTGGTAGCTCGGGCTCAGTACCCACCCCCCACCCCACCCCCAACCCCCTTTCCCTGCCCCCCTATTCCTCCTAGAGCTGAGAGTGAGCGGCTTGTCCTGATTTTTTCTTTTTTTTTGTGGACAGAGTTGCTTGAAGAACCAGCAGGTGCTATGGACATCACTCTTCAGGCTGAGCAAGCGTTGGCCCTTCAATGCAAGGCCCCCCAAGGCAAAGGAAGAGCATAGAAATCAGAACCTGTGGGAGGGCACTCAAGCATCGTCTGAAAAACAGGGAAACAACACAGAGAAAGCACTGTTAGCATATTTTGCTTGTTTTTCCATAGCATAGTCACACAAAGAAGGCTTTGACTTAATTAGCGTTTTGTTTGTCAGAAGAACCTCTCAACATTTCTCCAGGGGGGCACGGTATGTAAGAGAGCCTGCAACTTCATAAATAAATAAGTTTTTTATTAATTCTTTGTAAAAAGATAAGCCACTTATTAACATAATAGTACCGTTTCAAGTGCATTTTCCTTTTGTTTTCATCTGTTAGAAACAGCAAAGCTATATGCTTAGCAAGCACCTGATCCAACAACTGATCCAAGCAAAAATGGTTTTGTCAAATAGCATATTACACAACAACAAAAAAAAAGCTCAATGATTTAGTCTTAAAGGGGTTTTATCTTTGGTTTCGCTTTTGTAGTATAGTTTTGTCGAATCAGTTATGGGTAGTCAGTGTTTTACACGCATAGGTTGACAGTCTTTGTTGTTCTGACTGGGGAGCCAAGCTAGCAGCTTCTCAGTACGACATTACCAGAACCGCTTTAATCATTTAAAGTATTTCCAACTTAAAAAAAAATCATAGCAGTTCACTTCTGCACCAGACTGCAAATTAATTTGTTAATACATTTTTTCTAACTGCAGATCATGATCCCTGTTAAACCATGTCACATGGAACCGGTCCACATAACATGATGCAGAAATGACAAGGTGTAAAACCCCACGTTACAGCAGCTTTTGTGAATTTTTCCACGTTTAAGTGTTTAGTTTTTTAAAACCTTTGCTGTCCTGGTGGCGTCATACTGCGCTGCCAACTTAGCTATGAGACCACTGCTGTTTTCTGCTAATAAGACACCAAATCCTCGTTCGTATTTCAGATGCCGAATCTTAGGAAAAAGGAGGGAATTTCTCATTGAATCTTTCATCAAAAAGGTGAAGTTTTAGTTTAGTATGTACAGCTCTAATGGACCAGACCATCCAATTTTTGTGTCAAGAAACATTATATTATCTTGTCTGGCAGTTTCACTGATTTTTGTGCCTTGACTGTATATCTACATCGACTATTCAGACACACCTCCACCACATACAGAGGTATATATGAGCTATCCTGGACAACAGCTGGACTTTTTTTGGTACATAAAGCTATAAAACCTCCTCTGCCAATTTCTCAAGTGTATCATCAGATCCAAATATCCCAAAATCATGAAGTTCTATATGACTGCCTCTGTGCTCTCCAGCTGTCTGTATTGTGACTGATTTGTGGCGCTTCATGTGCGATTAAATATGCCATGGCTGCATAGATAGAAGAGTTTGACAAAAGGGAATATTTCAGATATATGTAAAATCATCATTTTGGTATGCCTTCATACCATGTAGACATCCAATATCCTCTCCAAAAAGTATGCCCCTCAGGGGAGGTTTTGCTGAAACCACCTTTGTGTTGCGCTCTATGTTATCTTACACATCTTGAGGAAAAAGGCTACGGTAGACATGTTCCAACCAGATTTCACGGTCTCTGATTGGAAAGTGCAGCAGGGAGTAAGAAAAACAATTGTATATCTGGCTGTGGAACACAAGCCCGACATTATATTACACTCGGGGGACCAGATGACTTCTTGATGATGAAAATCTTTTATCTTCCGTCATTTTTTTATCCCCTGCTATCCTGTGATGATTTCAGAAGATTTAACATGTTTCATTCACTGATAAGAGCCAGAGCTTGAATCAAGCCAGCATTTTTCTGTGAGCGTGTAATGTTTATGACTTGATTTATGGTGTATCTCATCTCCTGTGAGTTGTTTTGTTATTTGTTGCTGTCCTTTGTGCTTTTGGATGCATGATATGATGTCAGGGCAGAAGCCCCCTTACAGTCATGCAGCATCACACAGTGCATGGGGAGGACATGCAGACATTATGCTCATGGGGAAGCTGTTTAAAAGACTCATTGACTGAATTTTCTCACACTACTTGGGGTTTCCTCTGGCTTTGAGTCTGTAATATCCTGTTGTCTTTAAAACTGTCACTGGCATGTTTTAGATCCAAGAGTTGTAATAGCAGGGCTTAATCTGTGTCTACTTAGATGCTCAAAGAAGTTGACCCCGGTCACCATCTTTCTTCTCAGAGCTGCTCACATCTGGAACATGTAATGATGAAAAATCCAACTTTGCCTCAGGTGTCATAGAGAATAAAAGATGAGCTGCTCTAGACACTGAAATGGGGTGATGTCGCTAAATAGTATGGTGCTGGAGGATGGACAACGTCAAGGAAATCATTGTCTTTTATCTTTATATAAACAGTATAGTAATTATGTTTAGGCCAGGCCAGAAGTGACATATTCACAGAGTCTGTCTGTATATGAGTCCCAGCCCTCAGCTGGATGAATCTATTGAACTCCAGCTTTGATCAAACAAACTGCATCTCCAGCTGCTTCCAGAAGTGATTTTTTCCCACCATCAGCACAAACTGAAGAAGAAAGCAGGAAGCATGAGGAAGAACAGAGCCTTTTAAGCTGATGTGTCAGAGGATTGGACAGATGTCAGGCCTTGTGAAGACTTAATTCTTTCTGGCAGGCAGTGGTCAAACTGGGAGTGAAAAAAAATCGGACTGTGAGTGCAGACTTTCCTTGGATTATTTATTCATTGAGGGGATGGTATAGCACGATCACCAAAATGCTGATGGACAGCCTAATTTTCACTGTGGTGGAGTTGGGGTAAATTGACATGGTATGTGGAGAAAACTCCTTGAATGAGGTGAACTATGCCCTGAGCAAAGAATGAGGGGGAGCCAGAGAGGGGAGTGAACAAAAAAAAGAGAAATCTTCAGTGTGTTGTGGTTTAAGTGGTGTTTGCGGAGACAGCATTGTGACTCACTGAGCTGTTCCCTTTACTGAGCTTCACGGCTTCCTGAAGCTCCTCTTATTGTGTGGCCAGCATTCTGGCACCGAACATAAGCTCCAAAACACTCAACTCACTGAGAGGATTCACACATTTTATTGCCAGGCGAAGGGAAGTTTTAAGACTCATCTTGTCCTTCAAGTGCTACTATTCTGGCTTAGTCCTTACTCATTGTTTTCACCTTTGTTATGAGTCTCTAGAGCCTCGTATTCAATACAAAAGGGGGTTCAAAGAGGCCTAACCTAGTACACAAAAGTACAATAAACATTGATTATCCATAATTCGCTATAGGTTGTAAAGTTTCTCTGGTTTCTTTAGAGAATAAACCTTCCAAACTTCTTTACCTTTGATCCCTATTCCTTAAAAGCGATTAACCATGCTTTCTGAGGCTGCAGCCTCCTCTCACTATGGATTTAATTTACGGGGGACCTCTGCAGGTCGGAGCGGCTTGGTCGGCACCTCCCGCAGCGATATTGTGTCTTGTCCAGCTTCCCTGGCTCTCACATTGTCTGGGAAAAATACTGAATTTCTGCTGTTATCTTCTTTTTGCAGCAACATGCTGACATTAATGACTTTAAACCTGCACACCCTGTAAATCTGATAGCAGTATTTAATAGCCCGTAGTATATTTTAGTTTCTCAATGAAGCTTGATCTGTTTTTTATGGAAATACAGTGAATATGTTTGGGTTCAGTATAGAAAATCAAACTGTGTGAAGGTGACAAGTAAAATATTATCTCTGATTATAAATGTGAGAGTTTTTCACACAAAACCTTGTTTTACTTGACAGCAAGCTAAACATTTGCTCTCAAGAAAATTGTAGCTGCCAAGAAAC
>JBBDHI010000007.1:14900638-14913800 GCA_037177115.1 Craterocephalus stercusmuscarum
AAAGTGTATAAATAAATGTTATTTGTGTCTCCATGAGATACATGTATAAGCTAGTGTTCTTTATGGCTATATGTTTGTGTTAGTGGGAGAGAGGAAGAATTAATACCCTGGTGTGTGTGTCCATGGTTATAACCATGACGCTAGAGGAACAGGCCTGCTGTCTGCTGTGTGTTTCCCTCCTTCATTCACTAAAAGGAAAGGAGTAGCTTTAGCTAATGAATTCCTGTATAGCATGCCATTACCTCAGACATACTAACCCACACATCCAGACAGAATCATGTCATGAGGAGCGATGCTCCCACTACATAAGCACCTTAAAGGATCAGGGTTATTAAGCCAAGGATGAAATGTGTTTAATGTGCCAGATACAAGCCAAACATTCCTTAAAGCTACAATAAGCCCCACAGAGCTGCAGCATCATACAGAAATACTGCATATCGCCTGCATAACAGTAAGTCTAGGCCTCAGAGGAAACTGGTACCAATTGCTTGCCGACTTGCAGACCATGTTACCATGGTAGCTGCTGTGAATGGAGCTCAGTTTGGGGCAAAGGGAATGACATTGTCAGCTGATATCAACTAGGTTCTCAGTTTACAAATTTCACAGCGCAGGGTTTGAATGCACGGTCAGCCCTTTGGCTGCGTGTGATGTTTTCAGCCTCCTCTGTGAGCCTCATCTGAGTGTTCATCTCAGGGAGGGGGAGGACGGTTTGTTTTGGTCATGAACACTTTTTTTTTTTTCTATCGGGACTGTTTGATATGCAGCATTGTTATACTGCGATAATGCTAGGCTTGTGGTTGAGCTGAAGGCTGGCTTTGTCTGCACAAAATCCAGTGAGGAAACCAAAGTGCATGAAAAAGTTGCTCCCATTACTGCAGCTTTTAAGCTTAACCCTTTGTCTGCCCGGCTCTGAGTGTTACCCCCCACACACTCACTGGAGGTTCAGAGCTAATTGAAAACAAACTGCGCGGCCCCGTAGCTTCCGACTTTCCACAGATGTCCTTTTGAGTAAGTCAGCCGCCTGTGAAGTGTGATGCTATATGCTCCTGAACTAGAGAGCGCATGAAATGATGAGGTGTGAGACTGCATACTCTGCTATGATCAGAGCGCAGTGAGTTCAAAGGGCCAGGCAGCCGCACTGAGCCAGCTAATGAAGCCACCGACTCCCCTCACTACTTGACTGCCTGTTGGTTTATTCACAATCCCACTCTAGCTGAAGAGGTGAAATTGTGGCTACAAGGTTACTGCAGGTTGGAAACCCACTGAGAATGAGTTGTCTGTGGTGTAAACATAAAATAACTCCTGGGGGGGGGGTATTTCTATTCACAACTTTCCGACGTATGTGCCAATCAGAGGGCAGGAGCAGGAGAGATGCTGGTGCTGCTGTTTCCATTAACAGCAGCAAGGTTAACGTCACAGCACACGGCAAGTACAGTAGGTAAGGATACCAACCGATGCCCAAATCTCCAGAGATTCTTCGTCAAGGGCAAAGGGATCCTCCATCCGTTTCCATGGGCACGCTAATCAGATGTGAAACACAGCCCCGCCCTCTCCTGTGTCATCACCCCCGCACGCTGTGAACCTGTATGCTTTCTTCCATTTGAGATGTGTGAAAAATTGAAAAAAACAGAAAGACTGTGCAGGGTTCACTGCAGCTTTTAAAACCTGAGGAGACCATCACTTTTCCCTGCAGCATACACTGTACTATTAAAGGAAAATAGCTCCAACATTGCATCAGACAGTGTTACCGCTCAACCGAACTACAGGGCACAAAAACACCAAGTCAGAAACTTAGAACTGAAAAGGAAGGATGGTCACTTGATACGCTATTATCGCCTCTTGGTACTATTTAAGATGTGTCCAGAGATGTGGAAATGATGTGCTAAATCATTTGTAAATTAGTATAATTAATGTTTAAGCTAATATACAGGATTACATTGTTTCTCTGTGTCACAAAAGATGCTTTAATTATTTACAGCTGCAACCCGAAATGACCACATGCTCTCATTGTGTCTGGAAGCCCAGTAGCTGATTTACTGGTTGGTACCGAGCTTTTAGTTGGTGAATCTGATGCCAGAGAAGCCAAACTGCAGTAAAAGCTGTTTGTTTTTAGCCAATGATGAAGATTGGTTTAAATACAATTAAGCTTTTTTCCCCCAGTAATTCTTCAGTAATGATACATTTGTTTTATTAATGAAAATTATTTCCTAAATTGTTTAATAACTTATATCTTTGCCATGTGGTGCATAGAAAAAAAACCTTCTTGCTAAAGGAAATGCAATAAAACTCGATCAGCAATGTCGTCATCCATATTTAGTGAGGGAATAAAAATAGTAAAATCTTTTACTGACAGTCTCAGCTGTAGAGTTCTGCAGGTGAGCCCAAGTTTGCTGTTTATTGGGCTGCTGTGTCTACAGGAGGAGGACAAACTGTTTGCCTGATGCTCGAGCATGTTTATCAGTTCCATACATTGTTTTGCTCTTCTGTTTTTGCAAACATCTGTTCATGCTCAGGCGCTCTGAGTGCAGGGAGGCCTGTCCTCCTTGGTGAACGAGTCAGAGGGAGACAGTGAGGGGCCCTGTCCTGATCCAGGAAACAGTACGCGGAGAGATCCGTGCTATTAGTCAGGGGGAGATCAGTTGATTGACCAGCATTTGAGCGTACGTGTGATATCGTCTCCCGGGGAAAATAACAGTTGTGATCAAAGACAAAGTGATTTAGATGAATAATGCATGGTTTCATAAATGAATGATTTCTGTGTTGTCACAGAAGGGACCCAGTTGTCAGGAAGATGTGGGAGATCGGGTACGTTTACATTTTTCAGCATTTCATTTTAGACTTGAACATAAAGCGCATAATGATTGGAAACCCCACCAGGTGTACCACAGCACCCCATGATGGTCTGAGAGTAATGAAAACGAACACATTCTCTTAGCTATAAGGCTCTGAGTTTAGGCAGAGCCCTTTGGGGGCATCACTAAATGAACCTAACATCTACTAAATCCTGTTATACCTGCATAGCCCAGATCCTTTTCATAGCTCCGACAACAGCCAGCTGTGCAGCACTTTATATGAAAATTCCCTAATCAGTGACGGTGCCTCTAGAAGTTTGGAGTTAATGGTGATAAAACCATTAACCGTATTTATTTGATATTTTAAAGTAATTCACTTTTGCTTCTTTCGAACCTCTTAGCTGGCGAAGAATGATTTTCTACTACAAATTACATCTCCAAAGCAATATTCAGAGGTCATATTTTCCTATTCTGGGTTCTTACAAATTGAGCATGAAAGTAATTAAAGCACCTGCATTCTACAGTATTTATTCTGTGGTCTGGCAGGCCGTTAATAAAAATGTCCACTCAGATGTTGATCAGCAATCCAATCTGCTTGTACAACCACTATAAATGTAACACTTAATGTTTGAAAAAGGAGTCATAAATCACTTTAATATTGCATGCTGGTGGAAAACAGAGCTGTTTCTGAAAATATCTGGCTCTAATTAAGTTGTAAGGAGTGCCCCTGGCCTGAGGATAGGGTCTGGTGATCACATGAGCTCAGGACTCCCTCATCAGTCCAACTCACCCAGACCTGAGGGGTTGCGCCCTCAAAACTCAAAGGGGGGATTTGAACAACAATAAGAAAGGAAGCAAGACTAATTGCAAGACATATTTTTTGCTGACTTGCAGTGTCATTATGCCTCATTTAAAATCTAATAAGTAACAAAAGATCAGCCAGTTTTTTTTTTTGTTTTTTTTTTTGTCTTTTTTGTGAATTCCTTCACCGGAAAGGTAAAACAACCTCTCAGCTCTCTTTCTACTTGCCTTTTTACTTTTCTGCCCTTTGGACTGTCTTTTACTCCTCCTTTGCTTTTTTTTTCTCCTTCACTGGATTTGCTCTCAAGGGAAGATATAAGTGAGTAGATTTATTCATTCAAATGGTTCTGAATTACATTACAGCAGCCCAGCAGTCACATATGCCAAAGTCTTCAACAGCTCTGCTCTCTGGAGACTGTTAGCCTAAAGGTTAGCCTTATATCCCTACCAAATGAGCTATGATTTCTCCCCAAATCTCTTCGTTAACTCTCACCCCACAGCAGTTATTAGTGGGTGTCGTTTAACAAGCTCATATTGGGTGATAATATACAGATGTGGAACGGTTTATGACACAAATCCCTTTTTTAAAATGGTCTTACTACAGTTTCCAGAAACACTGAATTACATATCATGTAACTTGGATTTAGATAATTAGGTAGAGATGTTTCACAGTGGTAAAAATAACTGCACTGGATCGTCTCTGTCTGGTTAAATATCAAACTGAATCACTTCCAACCATATTACATTTATCAACACAGTGGAAAGAAATGGGGAACCTGTGATTTATGAATTTGCAGCTGCTTCTGTTCCTGAGGTCATTTTAGGCTTTTTTTTATTTACAGTCCCAATTATAAGACAACCATGGAGCATAACACAACCACTAGCATTAAAATCTTACAATAGTAGCATAAACTGTCTGAATCTCACAGAGCTGTCAGTCTCCACTTGCACAGCTGGTCTGTAATATTATATTTTATCATGTGTGATCAGAAAGATATCATTCTGGTGCTTCTCTTCAATACCTATTATAGAAAAAATACAGATAAATCAATGAGTTTCCTAACTACTCATCATATTAAGTGTTTACTCTGTGTGTGTGTGTGTGTGTGTGTGTGTGTCTGTGTCTGCAGTGGACAAAATCCAGTGATGTTGCAAGTTATTGGCTCTATTTCCTTGTAATGCTGCATCAAGAGGAAATCCAGGTTCTCGCGAAATGGATTTCATCTGACCCTGTGGGTGTGTTGTGTAGTGTGTGTGTGTGTAATATAAACCCAGCTGGTCCTCACAAGCTCCTGTACCTAAAAAAAGGCTGTGTGATTTTACTGTAATCCTTCAATAACCTTACCACTGCTTCCCCTTCAACAGTCCGCTTGCCCACAGTTATTGCACTATCTCTAAACATCTGGAAAAGTTTAGCAGTTTTTCTTTTCTCTACAGCGACCATAAACACATCCACAGGCACAAACACCTCCCTTAGATGAGAAAAAACTGGGGATCATGAGTTAAAGCTAGCTGGTTAAGGTTGATTTACGTCTATAGGCTTTTTTTCCACATACTATTAAGACCCAACTAGGCTCTTATTTGCCCTAATGAGCAGCTGCATGTGTTGCGGTTGTCCTTGCTTTGGCTGCACTTTGACCCGCAACATTCGGTTGAGCATCTGAACAAGACCCGAGTTAGTGAAGTATGCGTGCATGCTGGTGCCACAGAGCAGGTATAGCCCCAACAATACATCAAAGTTTAATATGGAATAATAGCGCCGCTGACAGCTCTCATAAAATCACCCACTTCCCAAGCAGACGATTTCTCTGCCAGATAATCTCTCTGATCTGGGCCCCTCTCGCTCGCACTCACCGCCGCCTCACCTGTTCCACCCAGGCTGCATACCTGCACCTGTGTATATGTGTGAACGGTCGACTGTGTGTGCATGTCTGAACCAGCTGCCGTTGTTTTTATACTGCGACTCCCGGGGCGAGGACTGACAGCGCGTTCCAGTCGCAGAGAAAAAGTGAAGCTTTAGCGTCAGACTGTGACAGACATGTTTTGAAAACTGTTTATGTGCCATAAGACTTTCACAGAAGGAGGAAGAGTGGTCGACCTCAGGATGAATTATGGATACCACATGTCTAAAGCTGGAGCCCACTCTTGAGCCAGAGTGCTTTTCAAGGATGGGTAACTGAAGTGTGCTGCTAAAGGATGCTAATATAACATAGAGAAGGCCTCAGGAGCTCATTTAATCTACTGAATGAATATTGTAAGCAGCTTTATGTTGAGTGAATTGCCTGTTGTGCAAGGCTCTTGTTAATATGCATCTCCACCCATAATTACAATCAAACCACACACATGCACACACTTCCCCGCCGTACATCAGTCAGATTCACTTCTATGTGCACACACACCCTCCCCTTGTTTGACTCTTTATATCTGTCTCAGACAAACGCACACGCACGGATGCCTAAGAGAGAGAAAGCCCACTAAACGTGAAAAGCGTTTGTCTCAAGATGAAAGGCTTCACACCCACTGCCTACATGCAGAGTCTCTTCCGACACCTTCCCGCGACAGCGCATACTGTAGCAGAGGCTTGTGCTACGCAGACACACTCCAGCTAGCATCCCTCCCCACACCCATCAGCGCCGCAACACACTTGCATCCCTGCCTCTCTTTCACTCCATTTCTCTCCCTGCCTCTCTGATACTACAGTAGCAGCCGGGGGAACCGATGGGCGCATAAGTGGCATGACTTGACCGTTGAGGAGGATAAGCTCTCATGAAAGCCCGAGGCACAGCAGCCTTGTTTCCCCCCCCCTCCCGTCATTGGTAGCACGGTGGGCTCTCAGGCGTGGAACATGCTTAGCCACACGCAGGGCGTGAAAAGCGACACTGACTATGATGCTAGATAATTGCTTCCTATTTAGACCAAAATAGCATGTCGCTGTAACGAATGTGCTGGGGAGCATGGAAGCTGTGAGTGCTGTGGCCATGGATCGATACACAGAGTGGACGGGCGTTTTGCAAACATAAAGTCTACACAGCATCTTACAGCCACTATCTGTAAAAAACACCAGCGATGTAGCCTATAAAGGAAACTGCTGGGTGAATGTATCCGCTTCTTCCAAGAGGTCGAGATATATCGTTTTCACATCGTAATTTTTGCTTCATCATATAACAAGTTGCGTATGTAACATCTTCCACATGGGCTGGATATAAACACAACCTGTCAGTGTGTTTTCTGAGCTACGCCAGTTTGTAGTTAGGCGATAATCTCAGGACTAGTCTAGACATTTACACAGGCCTTAGTGTTGTTTTTTCACAGCACAGTGTTACCTGCATCACATCTGCAGATTGCCCATTACTCCTCAAACTGTCCCCCACAACCACATTTCTCAGAACTCATTTCCTCCCTTCAGCCACCAGAGAGAAAATGCCCCTGTCCCCTGAACAATTGCTCCAAGTCAATGTTTTTCTGACAAATCACAGACATTTTAGGTGCACAGTGGAAAAGATAACTAGTCCAACAATGGCTCCAGAGACACAGCAGCACTTCACAGAGCGTCAGGACTGAGTCCCCTCAGAGACAAATCCATGCATCTGGGATCTGTGCTCCCCTCATTGATGCGTACAATTATCATTATCATTATCATCACCACAGGCGGCGTGCATGCATCTATAGGTGCTACACATTCATAGTCCTGTAAAAATAGCACCGGGTCAGATGGAGCACATCAAGCCACAAATTGATCAGGTTCATTCCACCTCAGAGAACATGTGCTGTGCATATCTTACATTTCATAACAGCCTTTCACACAGTCACACATACATCCGGCATATCTGTCATCCAGGCATAGCTCAAGACATTAATATCCATGAATAAAATCCTAAACATTTCATCTCCAGGTCTAACAAGCTTACATCAAGGTGAGGCAGGGAGGAATATGATCCATCCAAGCTAAAACCTACATTCAAGTTGATCATTAAGAGCTATGGCAGTACAATAGCAGACAGTATAACCACTGCAGTGCAGTACTGTACACAACCAGGTGCTGATATTCCTGCCTTTTAGAGCCCACACAAGGCTAACCATACCGGGTAACTGATCAACTATAGCTGCCTGCACAAGCCAAACGCAAACAGAGAGAAACAGAAGGCAGAGGGAGAGGAGAAGCGACGAGGCTGGCCTCTCCTGTACTCACCAGCACTGGCAGAACACAGCAGAGACACCAAGAGCACAATCACCAGCGTCAGGATCTTCACATTCATTTCTGCACTCCCCTCTGGCTCTCCGCTAGTCACTCGCTGATATACTGTAGTGGTGTGTGTGTGTGAGTGTGTGTGTGTGGATGGGAGGGGGAGAGAGAGAGAGAGAGAGAGAGAGCGAGAGAGGCACAGAGAGAGAGAGGAAGAGCAGCTGAGCGAGCAAGAGAGAAGGGGAGAGAGACTGTTTGCTCCCCTATGTGTGTATGTGGAAATATGTGTGTGCTGGCTGACTCTGTGTGTGTGTTTGTCTAATTTTGTATTTGTATATCAGTTTGTGACAGCGCCACTCCAAGACTGAAGGCACGTCTTTATCTGAGCTCTCCCACGGAGGTCTGAGTGTGTGTGTGTGTCTTCTTTTCTTCTGCCAGAGAAACAGCAGCAAGTTCAGTGGAGCCGTGAATGTGCTGGAAGTCAGCTCGCAGGTCTGTCTGTCAGCGTGTCCCTGTGCATGTGAGCGCTGCCCGCCTCGGATAAGAAGACTAGCTGGTCATGTGGCTTATGTATCATTGACTCTGCGGGTCACGGAAAAGCCCTCCTGCCCCGCCGTCGCCCACCATCCCCACCCCTTTTCCACAAACATGCAAGTGCACACGACTGAGGGAAAAGAAGGAGAGAGGTAGCAGAGGGAGGGAGGATAAGGGAAGTGGGGAGGATAAGGCAGTGGGGAGGGGGGATGCATGCAGGTTTATGATCATACCCAAACAGATGCTCTTGTTGAATAGTCTTTGAATTGCAAACAGGGCAGCTTGCCAGGAATCCAGGAATCAAAATACCAGCTTATGAGGGGAAGTGGATGAAAGAGGGGAAGGTGTGAGATGAGGTTCCCGTTTTCCAGTTTTTGTATCTACGCCGGCGTTCTTCCTCTTAACTATTCTTTACCCACAGTGGCAGCTCTGTCTTGCCTGACGTATGGCTTAAATCATTCGCACCGTTTGAAGTTAGTGTCCGTGACACCGGGCGGCATCTGCAGGAAAAAACTTAGCAGAATCTGCCTGATTTCATCGCTTGCACTATTTGTTTTACCGCCACTGAAGTCATTTGTTTTATTTTTCTACAAAGATGGTATTCTTCCAGTGAACAAAAGCCTCAAGAGAACCACCACCCTGCCTGGCTGTAAAATAAGGCAACTTATTTCTTATTTCATTTGTTTATGAGACAATAAACAGGAAAGGTTGCATTTCGTGCCGTGAATTGTGAGAACTTTACGCAGGCACTTGAAGCACAACAACTTTTCTTATCGGGCTTTGCCATGGAGGGCTGTCAAGGCAAAGTTTCTACATCTCCTCTTGGGAATGAAAATTTTCAGGAAGGGCTATAAATTTTGTATTGTTTATCGTATGCATTCTGAAAACGTAAAAGAAATCTTAAACAACGAACTCCACCCCTCTGCGACATTTCAAACACTCCGCCCTGGCACAATCAATGCTGCGAGCGTGTCCGACAACTCTTAGTCAGACTTCGAAACGAGAAGGGAAACCTCAGGGGTAAGATTCAGGAAATAAAGAAAACACATAAAACACCTAAAAAATGTATTAATCTTACATTTACTTATCTCAGTGAAATGTTTACACGGGGTCAATTTACCATGAACCCAAAGATCTGAGTACCCAAAGGGCCGCCTGTGACACATGATGGATGGACTGCCTTTGGTCACCGCCTTCATACCAAACCCCTCCCCACCATGGTCCTCCTCGCAACCCCTATTTTGTGTTGTCACTAAACAGTTGCTTTAGTTGCGTAGACCTGAGAAGAGAGGCCCAGTGACCCTCGACTCTGCTGCTCCCGCTTCACACAGCCTGGCTATTGTCTCGGTAAGGGCAGGGTCTCAGAGGGCAACATGTCCGTGCCACCCACTTGAGATCAGACAACAAGAGCACCTTCCATTTTTACATGCAGCACTTGAAGCCTTCACTTTATATGAAGCAATCCTCACACCTCAGGGGTGGCCCAACCAAGACGGTTATCCAAGCCTGTCCTTTTTTTAGCCGAAAGATAATTCACCTCAAGTGCCTTAAAAAGAGTCTGTTCGCGATATTTTCTCGGAGACGTCGCTGATCTCTGACAGGAAGCAATTCAGATGGGTAATTCTTTCCGATAGTACATAATGAAAGTTACCAGGGATTATAGGGCCATTACCAATCCACTTCATCATTATGAGCAGTTAGGCATGATTTAAAAATTCAATTTGAGACGATGTTCATGGATAATTTCTCAGCCATGTGGGATAACAGCCGGCAGAGTTGCTTCAAATGAACAGTTAATGTGGGTATCGAGAGTGAAACTGAGGCAAATACTCAGAACGTGCTTTGTCCAGGTGTTACCAATGATAATTTATTACGAGACAGACAAGTCATTAAAATGTAATATAGACATTGGATAAGAGTGTGTGAGACACAGTAAAGTTGGCAGATCAGGCTCAAACATTTGCACTCTATTAGCTTTAATTGTCTTTGCTTGAAGCAAAGCCGGTTATGAAAATGTAACAGATGGTGTTTCTTCAGAGTGCATCAGTGCGCCATGACGCGACTGCAAGCCAACGGAGGATTGCCTTTCTTTGCATTTAGAGATTTAGGGCAAGACCTGGCAGCGCAACACAGTCAGAGGGCAGCAATACAGCCACATGCGTCTCAGCACAGGAAACACTTGGCTGTTTACAGGAAGCGTTTGATGAAGAAGGAATGCTGTGTATGTCTGGATGTGGTCACTGATGACGACTTTTCCTGATTCCTGAGTTTTTAATAACAAGTAAACATTTTTAAGATGAGTGTAACGTGGATGATGGAAAAGGTATCTTTGATATTTTACATGTTACTCATTTTGTACTGTGGGGATGCGTCAACAGGTGGCCTCTCAGCTGTAGCTAAATCAGTCCCCTGATATCAGAAAAGATTTGCAGCATTATTTACTGTTTTCACAATTAATGTGTTTCCTGTTTATCATCCGGCAAAGCTCCAGATTCCTGCAATGCTAATGAAGTGTGCGGATGTTTGTTTGAATTGTTTTGATGATTGAATGAATAGTGGCGACAACTAATGTTTTTTTTTTTTATAGAACTAATCTCTACACCTCCGTGTCTGCAGCATCAGGCGGATACTGTGCACCTTTATTAAAATGGAAAATAAATCAACTCTCCTGATAACAGTCGTACTCATTAACATGGGTGAATGCAGAATGTCAGAGCGGGATCTGGTTGGGGTTGCTAATTAGCTTCTTTGGAGCAATCAGCAATGAGAGAGAAAACTGTGACATCTTCATTAGGACGTTCCAAAGTTGAGATTAGGGAATCTAAGCTCTCTTTTGCTTAGTGGAAGCTTTAAACAAATGCAATCCTCCCCACAGGCAGCCTGCACTTCATATCATTAAATGTCAGCAATCAGAGGCTTGGTGGATTAACTTATCTGCCTTTAATCGTGACATTATCAGCAGCTCTGCAAATTCAGCTGAGACATGCTCTGGGATCTCTGAAGCCTGCTGAAAGATAGGCCAACCGTTTTCTGCCAACCTCTGCTTCTCTTTCTGTTACATCGCCTCTCAAAAAAACTTCACACATAAAGAGATTTACTCTAATTTCATACTTCTGCGTGATCTTTAACAGACAGCGAAGAACTGCTTCCCCCCCAAATCCTGTATTTAACAGAAATCATTTCATGCTGATTAAGTTAGTATCTTTTAGGGAATAAGTCATGATAGACAGGGGACCAAATTTGGAGGCTAGATGTACTTTTTCTCCTTTAATAGGGTCTAAACTCAGTTATGAACTGGGATGAATCACAAACCTTTGGCATCAGAGTGCTGCTGGTCCAGAAAGCCATTCACACAACAGCAACCATTTAAATACAAATTAACTTCTGATTTCTCTTCTCTTATTAATTCTTCGACAGGTTTTATCCTCATCATTATATTCCAAGTTCAAATTAACTAGAAACTAGATAAAAAAAAGAAATTTTTCATGAATAATTTTCAGAGCTATTGTTTTTCTGAACTGAACAGATGATTTTTCCCCTTGGACCAAATGCTGGTGTTTAATGACTCCCAGAAAGCTTCTATAATTTCACTCATCAGTCTATGATAAAAAAGTGGCCTGATGACAGAGAAAGACAAGAAAAGTCAGTCCACACCTGCAGAATACTCCATTATTAGTTGGAAATGTTGCCGGCTTTCAGTGATAGTATAATTTCCTAATTGAAAAGTGAAACAATTTATCCTATTACTGTCTCAAAAGACTTTTAAAAGAGCTATGTTGAAAACAAAGACCCTAGAACAAAAGTTTACTGCAACAAAACTAAACACACCTGTGAATATCCTCCATTTTGGATTATTGATTGTGTTTATTACGAATTCTTCACTCAAGACAAACTCTCATACCTATAGGGTATGAGAGGACTACCTACTCCAACTACCATCCCGACAGGAGGCAGGAGGGAAACAGCGCTCATAAGAGCGTTTCCACAGTGGAGTAAACATCATCCTGAAGTATTCCCTTTAACAAGTCCTCTTAAGGAGGATGAAGGGGGGTGGATGGCGTGATTACGTGCTGTGCTTTTCAATTGTGGTTGAGAGTCAGATGCTACAATAGTTTAACACTACAGTTTAACACTTTTGTGTTGTTACCGGTTGGGTTTAGTTACAGTAATGACACCTAGTTTAATATTAGAAATCAAAAACACCTGGTTAGAGTCAAACAGCACAACAGTTAGGACTTTAATACACTTTTTGTACTATGCCACCTAAATGGAGGCCATTTGAACACTTTAATTTTGCTCACAAAACTCCTTCAGGTCTCATATTCTTTTAATGTAAATCAAAGGATTATAGCCTATTTTTTATGTTTTGGCAAATATCCTCTCATGTTACAGTCCTTCTGGTCATATTTAGATGTCTTTGCAATATTTCTATTGTCCTCTTCTATTTATACTTTCATTTCCAGTTCATTTCGTTTGCAACATTCTCCATCTACACAGCGAATCATTTACCCACACTAAATCCTCATCATCATCATTCTTAGTTGATCACCAACTAACATGCAAATTATGGGACCAAAACACGCGATAAATGATTGCGGGGCAATTTATTTAGAGGTCGCTATTTGGAGTCTTCATAAATCAGGGCCCAAATATTTTGAAAATACTCCCAGATATCTGATGTTTACAGTCTTATAAACAGACTAAGGGGCTGAGTTATTAAGAGGGCTAAACTGCTGCGGTATTCAACATTAGCTGAGCAATATTGCTCCGGTTATGTTTTCACGGTTAGCGCCTTATCTATTAAGATAGCGCCTGTTATTATTTGCGTGCGCTAACAGCAGTATTTAAATGA
>JBBDHI010000007.1:15068568-15083892 GCA_037177115.1 Craterocephalus stercusmuscarum
ACCAAACCTGTCAACAAGGGGGGGAGAACCCCCCCCTGGAAACAAGCCCAACAACCCCTTTGCAAAACCCCCCCCCCCCCCCCCCCCCTTCCTCCCAAAGGCACAGCCATGATTTAAGTGGTTGTAGTGTGATGAAGGGCATCCAGGAAGCAACACTGCTGAACAAACTGGTGCTTCCCGGACCAGCAGCCAACATGCTGGGGTCAGAGAGTTTGCTTTTTTTTGTAAACCAACTGAATGAACACTGGTGGGAGGCTGGAGCTCTCCTCTGTTTCCACTCACAATGGGCTACACAAAAAGATGCAAATCAAAATGGCTGTAGTGGTCAGTGTGCCTCTGCCCACTCGGATAAACTGGGTCAGCTACCCTGGTGACAGCTGGCCCCACAGGAAATGTAAAGAGGCTTTTTTCCCCATAGAAGTAATTGAAATCGACAAAGTACATTAAATTGACACTAATTTACCCCAGAGCTGAATAGGCTATGACTGATATCCTTTTTGTAAAAGAGAGTTTGCTCTAAATATTGTACATTTCAACATATTTCATAAGGTGGTTAATTATAATTAAATTCCAAAAGTCTCCATTGGAACACATTTTTTTTATCTAAAGTTCAATTTTCTAAGCATAATTAAACATTTTTTTCTCCTAAACCGAGCCAAGTAGCTATTTTTCCTAAATGTTATCAGGCTGTTTAGTACCTTAACCTCACCAGATAGGTTTTTTATAGGCCTAACCTAGTAGTCCATCCCACCCTGCCACCCAAACCTAACTCAGTGGTTTTATTTTTACCATAGCTATTTGTTTCTATCTAACCCATACAAGCATTTTTGCTATCATACACTAACCAAATAGCCTAACATTGTGACTTACATGCCTAACCATGTCATGGTGTGGAATAGGAAAAACCTTTTTTGTGAATTAATGGAAACAAAGAAACAAAATATATCTGTCCAAAGATGGTCTTGAGTTCAAGTCTCATATTCACAGGTTCCGTAACTTCCTCTTCCAAGCCCGCACTCATCTTATTTAGATCTTATTTCTTGCCTGTTTGGAAGTATTTACTTAAAAAATGCCCTTAACATATGTCTACTTGTACTGTTTGGCACTTACTTGAAGATGATGTCTAAAATTTCTGTTGTAGGTGGTCAGAAACTAATGCCACATGTACAATACATGTCCCAGAGATGCCAGGGTCTTTGACAATTTGCAGAATGCATCATTCCTGAGCAAAATCTGGCACATGCAAAGTATTTACCTGGAAAAAGCTCCCCCCAAACTTCAACCCAGTGGTTGTTCTGGACTGCACAAAATTCAGAGATAGGGAATAATCAGTGTCCCAAAATTAAAAGCTTTTTTTTACTAAACCTATGGTTTCCTCATAAATCCCAGGAGAAGAAATAGTCTAGCCAAAGATGATTACATCTTTGGATTTGTTCACAAATTGTTTTAACAGAAAGCCAAAATCCATTATTGGAGGTTTATAAATGCTTTGTGTGTGTGTTTTGGTATATTTTTTATTTTTTAGAGCTATTGGTTTTCAGAATAAAGAAAAAAACACTAATGTGTAAACCTTTTTTAAAAAACAAATGGCCTCTGGCTGATTTGTTCAGCCATACACATGTTGCAGTCATGCCAGTCAAACAGAAAGGTCTCCCAAAAGCAGTGTCTCTCATCACATTTTTATCAAGCAAATCCCAAAGGACTTGAGCCATGACGCTGATATTCTGCAATACAAACTCTCTGCTGGCAGATTCCCAAGTCATATTATGTCTTCAGAAATCTTAGACTGAAGGGTTGCAACAGCCTGCTAAACTCTAAATGCTGAAATTGAAAATCCTCCTCTCTGCTTTGGGGCAGAGAGGAGGAGGCAAGACTGTTTCGGGAGGCAATGACGTTTCGAAGTTCACTGGGTTTCTTTGTGCAGTTCAGTATGTCTTAATTGCATTCATCACGGCCGGTCCTAAATTCAAACGTTCAGATATGGTGTAATTTTGGCAACGCTTTTCTGTTGCAACGTGCTCCGGGTTCAGTGCAATGTGACAGACATATCTTGGGACACGCTCATGTTGAAAGACTGATGTGGACTGCAGGTCTTTGCCCCACCCAGCCTGCCATCAGGAGGCTGCGTGACAGCAAACCTGGCAGCCAGAGGCAGCGTCTGGTGTCCTCTCTTTGGCAGTGCCCCTGCGTTATTCAATGGCTGTAAAACTGGAAGACCAGACGGAGCAGAGATGATCACTTTATGAGCCAGGTCATGGCAACCGCATGCAGGTGATGAAGATTGACGTCTAAAGTTCACTAATTCTAAATAAAGGCATGCATGTGCAATTACATCACCGGTATCTTTCTAGCTGTCATGCCTACATTGCGCCTGCTCTTATCACTTTGGAGAAATTTATTTGGCAACAGCGCTGCTCCATGAGCAAACAGCCAATTCCTTTTGCTGTTTGCTTTAATATACAGGCACCTTTCAGCAAGCCCTGGACAAAAGATGTAGACGTTGACACTGTGAATTTATTTGGGAGAGTTAGGAAAATATTTGCTTATCTTGAAGCCTCATGCAAACTTGAGTTTAAGGTCAAGAAGCATAAAAAGGAGTCGTTCCATGGTTTTTGCCTCTTTAGTATGTCTTAGAAAAATTCCTGTTAACTTTTTAAATTGTATTCAGAATCTAAGTACTAAATTATGTTGTAAAGGGAGAGCATCAGCTGGTGCGCTTTGAGGTGTTAGCAGAGTTTTATTGTTGGGACTGGTCACTTTATTAGGCTGGCTGTTTAATCTGTAACTAAAATCATATTTCATGGTAGCACAAAAAGGTTTTATCAATTTATTGCTTTCATGGTAGCTGAGAAAGTCTGGTCAGTTTGATACAGAGAATTTTATTTAAACAGGATTCATTTTCATTTGCACCTTTTAAAGTCTCTTAACAGTGAAAAACAGAATAGTCTGAAGCATGATGTTTGGCTACTCTGTGACATTCTTCAGGTACCACAGAGGTTACATCAGAGGTCCTCAGGAAGCCATAAAAATGGAGAACAAGCCACGAATTTTACAGCAAGATGTGGTGAAAATGGCTTGCAAACCTCTCATTGGGACCAAAAAGAGCTGATTTCTAATTATTTTACCTCAACTGTTTGGGGCCTTTCTTTGAAAACGTCTGCTATTTTGTGGCCAAATTGAATTTCAAGGAGCAATAAAAGTGTCTCTCCTGTCTTCGATGCCAACAATAAGATAACTAAGAAAGAAACACACAACAACATGCATGTTCAGCTAGATGTGTTCACCAGGATGATCTGGCAACATTTATGATACAGCAAACAGGCCAAACTCTTGCTTTCACACAGTCGAGTTAACGTTCATCTGATAGTGCGGAGTTACACGAGGAAAATGTGTTTCATTGCACCGTGTTGGTGCTCTGTGTTTTTCCCTCACTGAGAAAGGCAAAGCTGAGGGTCCTTCCTGCTGGTTTTAACTTGTACTTGAGGTAGTGATTGCTTGTGATTAAAACAAGTTTGTTGTGTAATAAGGGTGCATGTTGCCTGTGTGCAGTAGAGTTGACGTTGCTAGGCGTTGCTGGTGACGTAAAATCATCCCATGTGAAGCTCACATCGCTCTGCACAGTTCAGAGACAACGCGCCGCTTTGTGCTGCAGACATAATGTGGACTAGCATGCACACTGATGTCATTAACATTTTGTGTGTTTGCTTCTCAGGCTGCACAACGGCAGCATGGTGGCGGAGAGCATTCCTGAAGACAAAATTCCTCTTTGAGACGTTGTGTTAGTGATCATTTTATGAATAAGTCATGGCGCCTCACGTCCAGTTTTTCCTGATAATAATAAGACATGTCTTATAAATAATAAGACAGCTAAATGGTCAGCATGACCCAACAGATAACAGAAAATGTAAACACTAGGCTTGAACTGTGCCACAGGCAGTAGCTGTTGCTCCGGCGAGAGAAAAAAAGCTGTTATTTACCTCCATGTTGTACTTTGAACAAGAGTGTTACCAGATGTTTGAATATATTTAGAATCAATCGATAACTAACTCTGTTTTTGGTCGGCTCTGAGGAGCTAAAGTCATGTTAGCTGTGCACAGCATTAAAATCAGGCACTCAGGCACCCGACACTACTGAGAGACTAGTAAACAACATGTCTCTTTTTATTTGTTTGTAGCTGTCATGTGTATGTGTGTGGTATTAGTATCTTCTTTTCATCTCTGTATGGTCATTTCGTAGCTATGTAGATGCTGTTTTCTTTGTTTTGTGGTAATATTGCTTGTTTCTGTTAATTTTTAGATTTCTTTGCTTTAATTTCTAAATGCATTTTATTCTCTTTGAAGGTGTTTCGTTCTGCATCACCTGAGGATTGTTTTGTCTCTCTTTATGTCACATTGTGGTTGTTGGAGCCTTTTTGGGAAGCTTTGTGTTGTTTTTTGTTTTGGGGCACTTTGTGTATCTTTGTCTTGCATCCTTTTTTGTGGTCGTTTCATTTCTTTTTTGTGGTCCGTTGTTGTTTCTTTGAGGTAACCTAACCTCTTTAAGGTGTTTTTTGGGGTCCATTTGGTTTCTTTGTATAGTTTATGGTAATCTAATATCTTTACAGTTTCATGACGCATCTCTTCATGATTGTTTTGTGTCTGTGGTTCTTTTCTTTCTACTTGTGACTGTTTAGTCACTTTATGTTCACTAAACATTTATTTGTAGGGGGCACCTTTTTGCGATGTTTTGTATGTTTCTGCAGCACACGATGCATGAACTGTAGTATTACTACAATGAAATCTGTCTGAACATGTTGCAGCCGATGAACATTCAGCTGAATGTTTTCAGGCTTATTTTCTCATGATCATTCTGACATTTGAACAAGGTTTAGAGATTGCAACTGTAAATCTTAGGTGTTAAATCCGTGTCGGGTTACAGATAGAAGTTGCTGTCCAGCCTTTCAGTTTCAGATCTTTGTTATGTCAGCAAGGACAGACAGCCGTGAGGCTGGGACACCGTGTTCCCTTTTTAGGTAGATAATTTCCCATTACAGCTGCGAGACAAAGAACCCAACCGTGTCTTTAGCATAAAAATCCACTTTTTGCAACTAGCTTTCCACCAAAGGGGACAGACAGTCTGCCATGCTGTTTAATGCCCCACCAGAATCACTTTATGCCCACTACGTGCAGAGCATGTCAGGGAGGAACGTACGAGATTATGTAAGAGGCGAGTGGGAGGGTGTGGAGTCCAGCTGGAGCTGCTTACAGCCTGACACAGCGCGAACAATCCTCTCAGCTCAGGCTTGTGTGCAGTTTGCATACGCTTATAACTCCGTTGCTGTATGTGCAACTTATGTAGGTCAATGCAGCCTCCTGCCATGTGTGCAGTAACATGAAGCAGTGGAAGATGCTTTCATGTCACCTCTACGATATGTTTCTTGTAAAATACATTGTACCACTCTGAGCTTTTGCTTGCATGAAAAAAATCAGATTTTAGAAGAAGGCACACAGTTTATATATTAAGGTATAATACTTAAGGTATTGCTTGCATATTTTATATTTAATTGCATGATTAACAAATGCAGCAGAAGAAAAAGTTCACTTTTTGCCATTCAAAAGCAGAAATACTCTGCACCACCGACCTCATGTGTACAAGCCACTGTTCCTAGGTTTACTCTAGTTATCAGGTGGGTAGGTGGTAACATCAGGGCCGTCCATCCATACAGATAAAGGAGCTTTCTGCAGGTCAGTGCCTCTGTCCATCTCCGCTCGGCTGCTGCATTCAAACAGCAACAGAGAAGAACGGGCGGATGGCGAGGTTGGCTCCTGTGAGAGAATTCAGCCACATGAAAGTCTCCATTGTCAGCAGAGCCACTGGAAACTCCTGCAGTCCTTAGAAAACACCACTATCAGATTTCCAACACTGGTGTTTGTTTGCTGAGTATGGCTCTTGCTTTGTCTTTAGATGTGCTGCTTCAGAGGTTAATGAGTGTGTTTGTTCTCTGGGGAGAAGCAACATGACCTCAGATACGATGCAGGTCAAAGACCAGAAATGTGCCTCTGGTTTGTTGTGATATGATGTGATAACATTTCAATCATTCATTCCACATGCAATGCACACTAATTCACTCTCATTGCATCAAAGATGTTGATCTAAAATTGTGTGCTGTGTTCAGCAATTTTACACTTCATTTGTACCTTTTGTACCTTTTGCTAGATACAGTTGTAACTTGCGGTTTGAGGATGCAGTCATAAGTTGCATTCACTGTGAGTCAGAAGTTTTCCTGACTCAGTGCCGTGATTTGCATAACATGATGATCATGTATGTTCTTGGAAAAGTGTCCCTTAAAGCTATTTAATACCCTCTAATATCCTTTCCCCTCATTTCCAAAGATTTTGTAACTTTATTGTTAATACAAGAAACTATGAAGCAATTTGCAATTAAGGGGACATAAATGGAAGTATTTAGAGAAGATGCTTTGCTTGTGTGTGAAAGAATAGCTGCGTTTACAAGGAGCACTTTTGATGTGATCAAACATGCAATCAGAATAAAAATGCCTCGTGTTGATAGGATTCCGATCAGCTTCGTTTAGAAATAATCATCAAACAGACCACCAGGGGTGCTTTAAAACTGTTCATGATAGGACCAGAGGGATTTTTGTTTTTGGTTGTTATTTAGTTGTTTTTTTTTAAGAAACTGAAAAGTCTGTTTAACCTGAACCACATAAGGAGGCCGTAACTCTGCAGAAGTAGCAGATTGTGCTGATTAACTGCAAAATGTAATTCTGATTGTAGTTAATGCACTGGCTTCATTTGTGTAGGACTTATGGGTGGGACCTGGGACTCTCTGCTTCTTCATTCGTACTGTAGCTACTGTGATGACTAAATTCTGAGCCCCATACAGTTACCTGGTTTGCAGGTCAGTCACTGGTCAGGCTGTGCAGCAGCTGGAAAGATGGACATGTAACATCATGTCCTGTTCCACTTCTTGTGTACGGTTGCAGTTTTCATTCTTCACTTTAACCTTATTATTTGTTCTGGCACTTGAGAAAGCCCAGCTTCTGCCCACAAACACCATGGCTTGCAACGAAGATACACTTTTTATGTTTCAGTTGAGAATCATCTTTTCAGGATCTGAAGCAATATTTTCTCAGTCTGAACACAATTATGTCCAGGATCTAAGAATCCAATGTAGATGAATAAGTATAGTTAATCACATATAACATAAGACAACTAGTTAAACAGTTTTTATGAAAATTAATATGAATACATAAGGACTCACAACAGAGTTGGAGAGCTGTGACAAATCGTGAGTATAAATTAACCCATCAAAGTGAAGCTACTATATATATTTATGAAGGTAGGATGATCAGACATTTGTGTAGGTAGGATACATCAACTGTACATTGGCCCATCAAAACAGCTACCATATATTTAGAAAGGTAGGACGCCTCAATACGTTTCTATTATGATTTTATGATATGAAAAACTCAAAATACTCCAAATATTGGCCTACAATTTATAAACAAATATACTAAATACATATGTTATTTATTTAGTATTTTGAGTTCATTCAGTTGACAAAAGTCTCATAACACAGAGGTACAGCTGTTAAGGTAGCATGGATTTATGGGCTTATCCTCAACCCATATAGCTCAGACATGCAGAAGCCATAGCATGTCTTGATGGGTAGGATGAAATGTTACAACACTGGCTGGTTGCTATGTAATTTGAGCGATCCTGTCCATTGTGCACTTTTCCCAATCTGGCCAGTTCACACAACTTGAGCCATCATGGTTGTTGAGATTTGTAAAAAGAGAAATTCCAGCCAAATTCTTTCCTGGTGTGTGCTCATGCGATGTCCTTTCTCCTTCTGTTAGCTATAACGTGCGTATAACCAGTGATACACTAGTGTTGCAAAATGATGATAGAGGATTACAATAATTTTTTGTCATAACATAGCGCAACAGTTTTGACATTATAGACCAATTCCTTCTTCAGTCTGCCTTCCTGACCTTTTTGATGACCGTGACTTCTGTTGTGTGGATTTCCTTCACACTCCAGTAGTGTCCCGCAGCTGAAAAACCAAAGTAAACAACTTTTTCATCCGGGTTGCTTGTTTGACAATTCAGTTGAGTTTCACTCTGTGCAACTGTCACACGCTGGCACATGGATAGAAACAAACCGGAAGAGGGGAACAAAGGAGACTAGAGACAGAGCAATAAGAATTTTCTGGAGAGAGCTGACAGTAGAGGTAGGATGCAAGATGGATGCTGTTAGCCGTCGATTGGGGAAATGGCAAATACTTTTTCCAAACAAACACGCTATCACTGTATCTGCCTGTGTATTGTGTTGCTATAAAACAAAGATGGAAAAAGATCGTTTCTGAGTGTTGCCCACTGGTCCTGAACAGTGCACACATGCAGCTTACTCGGCTAGCAAGTAAGCTAGCTAGACAGGTTAAAAACAAAACAATGCTGTTGCTTATCTAGTAGGATAACAACTCTGTATTTTCTACCTTCTCCTAAAATAGTTAGATGTCTGTATCTTGTGAAACTAAATACATTGACCCTCACACATCTAAGTTGATGTTAAAGTGTAAACACAACCTTCAACGAAGCCATTGTCAGATTACAGACCAAACAACAAATCCTTGATGGTATATGACTCTGTTTCTTAAGGAAGCTGAGATCTTTTAGCGTCTGCACCAAAATGTTGCACATCTTCTGTAAGTCTGTTGTTGAAAGTGCAATCAGCTTTGCAGCGATCTGCTGGGGCAGCAGCATCACAACCAGAGACTTGAAGAGGATCAACATACTGTTCTTGGAGTAACTCTGGATCTGCTGGAGCTGATCATCCAAAAAAGAATCCTGCACAAGCTGATGCAGATAATGGAGGATTTTTCACACCCTCTCCACAACACAGTGATGAAACAGCAGTGTGTGTTGAGACAGAGAGATCCTTGCTTCCAGCAGCCCTCAGACTGAAGAACATAACCCTAGATTAATAATATTGTAAAATAAATAAATAATATATAAATAAAACCAAAAAAAACCTACAAAAATATCAAATTTCCCTCTGGGATTGATAAAGTATTTTTCATTTCATTCATTTTCACTTCATTTCTGACGTAAAAACCAATGTGCAAAATGAACTGCAAAGGGTTGCTCATATTTTGTTGTTCATATTTTAATGCGACAGTACTTGTTTGCATAATAAAGAACAGAGAGAGAAGAGAGGTACATTTATAACTTGTACTGGTACTTTTTAGAACCACATGTCATTAAAACGAAGTGTTTCTATTTAATGAACAGGACACTCTTCTTAAATATGATGGCAGCGACCCATTTTAAAAAATGCTGAGACAGTTTTAGTGTCTCTGTCTCACGTTTATTCATGTGTCTACGTGACATAAAGGCTGGCTGAAGAGTTGACTGCATACAGTAGAAACCTCAGATGTCTGGACAAGGTCAACCTCTGTGCAGCATAGTGGGGAGGTAATACACAAGTGTTATATTCCCCCGCTGTTATATTTAGAGCTGCAGGGCCGGGAGTCCGGGAGGCACTGGATTAAACACCATTAGATGTCTTCATATCAACTCAGACAAAAGACATCCAACACCACTGCTGGGAGTGCTTTCTACAGCCGGGCTGTGCCTCGTGTGATTCATCAGTTTGTTCACTACAGTCACGGCGACACTCCTGCTACTGACAGACACATCCATCTAAATGCTAAATCACAACAAACGGCTCAGGTTAGGAAACCTGAGTGAGGATCGGATTTGATGAGTTTCCAACACTAATACTCCCTAAACATTCAAGGGACAACTCAGACAGATTAAATCATTCATTCTTAAATCCTTGAGATTCTGGAGAGCGGCCGACTGAGGAACAGGGAGAGCCTGATTTCAAAAGGGAAGCATCTAGATTCAGCTTTACATGCAGGCTGAGAGCAGGACCTCCCCCTTCTGTTTGGCTCTTTTCCCCTTTTTTTTCTTTTTTTTCATGTTCTTTTCAAAGGCTCCTCTTACATAACCTGATACAGAAGCTGTTAACAAAGGCAACAAATGTCCTCCAGTGAACTTCTGCAGCCTGGGACCACTTTTAAAGCCAACACCTGAAAAACTCCCACACATTCAGTCAATAAAAGCTTAACAAAAACTGGACAGCACCAGTGTGTGATGAGCATCCAAAGGTTTTTTTTCTACTATTGCCCAATGGGACATTAAAAAACAGCCTCTTATGAAGTTAACCAGTGTTAGATTTGTTGCATAAGATTTTACCAACAAACTTTTGTTTTTTGGACAAGTAGCCATCTCTGACCATTGCATCTATGATTTGTCCCTATCCTTTCAATTTGCAGATAGAGATGCTTAAATTCTTTTAGGGATCAAGAAAGATTGATCATTTAGTTCTTCATGTGGGGCACTGAGGGCAGTTTGGATGGTTTCAAGCTTACTTTCAAGAAGACAAGGAGAATCTATCCAACCGCAAGAAAGAAAAAACTGAACTAAGGCTAAAAGGAGGAAGTAGGATTCGGCTGAAAGCTTTGAAAAGTTGTTTTGTTATATTTTTCTAGGAAATACAGCCAGGCCAAGCACAGAGGGAGCTCCACATAAGAGGAGTTGAAGTTAAGTGTTTACGACACTTAAAGAACTCATATCCATGACAATAAACATAAAGACTGTTTATTTTATATAATAATAAAGTTTTGCAGATTTTCTTATAGCTGACTCAGATTAAAAAAAAAAGAGAAGCTCAGAACAAAGAGCAGACATCTGCTTTGTGTATATGCACTGAACTTGAATCAGTCACTTTTTTATCCTCATGTTCCTGTGCAAACCTTCCTCATTCCATGTCAGTCTGTCGGTGGGCCTTGTGCAGACTTGCCCCTGTTTTTGTCCAATAGAAGTCCGTTGCCCCGTTATGGCGAGCCAATGGGTGGCGAGGCAAAACAGGGGCTTGTTGAATGGGGCGGACCGGAGAGGTCCAGGTCCATGTGGGATGGTGCGTGATTTACAGGAGAGTCAAAATTTCCCAGACACTCCCAACACCCTCATGAAACACGATCGCTTCCCTTAGAACAGAGTGAGTCAGCCAAATGACGGTAACCGTTTCTGACAAGATCTTCCTTTTAAAGTGAGAAAACAAAACACATGTAAAGAGCCGACCCTAGTTTTTACTCTGAAAGACAAATGCTTTGTCTTAATAACCGCTCCTCAGTTGTATATAATACCAAATCAGATACAAGTCCACAGAGAGCTCTGTCAGCACTAAGTGTACTGTAGTAACCCCATGGGGACTGCCCAGGTTACACTGCAGGCAGAACCATCTGTACCAGGAGGCCCAGCCAGGGGCTGCGGCTGGTATTTCACATGTCACCACCTCCACACAATGGGGCTACAGACAGGGCCTGAAATCAAAGATTTAACAAAACCATCAAGATAGGTTTTGTTAAATTGTCCTATATTTAACTCTGGTATCAGATTTCTGTGTTTTGTGCGTCACTGAGCAAAGACAACACAATCAGCTGCCTGCCGCTGAAACAAAACGAGGCTTCACTGAATGTTTTTGAGCAGCGGGGTCAGGTCGGCGATTAGCTGCCGTAGCTCAAATCTTGATTCAGGCTGTTCCACCATGATGGCGGCACTGGAGTCAGCAGAGAAGCTTTGTCCTGCATTATCTGAACACTGCAATATCTCAGGTTTATTACACAAGCCTCATGAAGGAGTGACACCACTAAATACAGAAATGATTGTTAATTTTGTGATGATTGAGATCAGAATGAGGAAGCAGCGGATAAAGGATTGATAACTGTTAGCTGTGATATGGACTGAGTTGTTGTCATTGGTTCCCTCTAGTGGATAAAACAGTCAAACCTCACACTCGGCACACAGGAAGCGGTCACTTTTGCTTTCTCCAATGAAACACACGTGCAAATGTGACTTTTTAGGGTTTAAAGTGGAAATCTTATGTAAGAAATTGTGTTTTCTGTTTGATCTAAAGTTGTTATCTAACAGGATGATCCTGCATCGCATGGCTTTAGTCACTGCTGCACAAACACTATGCTCCAGTGATTGATAACAAAATTCAAGGTAATAGTTTGCTCAACTGTTGTAGAGATAATGTCAAGGCTAAAAACCAAATACAAAGCGACAAAAATAAACCAGCAGTGCAGCTCGTGGGTTGTATGGTGGTGTGGGGGTTAGCGCTGCTGTTTCACTGCTGGAAGGTTCCTGGCTCAAATGTTCTCTGTTGAGTTTTTTTCAGCTGCTTTTCCAGCTACTGCTACTGAGATAGGAGTTTTTCTGTGTTGACTCTGTGATGGACTGATGACCTGACCAGTGTGTACACTGCTTCTTACCTTACCCCTTAGCTGGGATGGATCAGTGTGCACAGAAAGAGATTGACTGGATTCTATTGGTTAGCTTCAGATAAAAACAAGTCTGGTATATGAAGTCAGCTATTCAGAGGAGCCTTATTTTTCTTTAAAGCAAAAGTGTTTCATGCACAGCTGAGGATAAAACAGCTCGAGGGTCACTGAGAAGTAACAGAGTGACAAGCATCAGTACAGGCAGCGGCAGTCCTGTTATTTCTGGCCAGACTCATTTTTATGAAGAGGAAGAAAAAAGCTTCTGCAAACATCACTTCATGCCCCAAAAAAACCCACAAAAGACCTTTAAGATAAAAGCTGAGAAAGAATCAGACCCTGAACATAAAATTTAATAATCTGCCAAAACAAAGAGCAAGTATAATTAACAATCATGCTTTATTCTGCTTGATTTCTTATAAAAGAATCAAATAAAAGACTCTTTTAGGATCTCACACACGTCTTAGTCTTCCAGTCTTGTTGTATCCCAGTTTCTTCAGCTAAACTATACTTTACACCTTAAGTCTCTTAAATAACTTTTTTTTTTAAGTTTGTGACTTCAAACCAAAACTTCATTGATTGTCAACACAAAATCTATCGTAGCACCAGTACAATAAAACTGTACTTTTGCTTTTTTGAAATACTGTTTTTGAATGCGGGAGGAAAGTCTCATAATAAAGGGATCATAGTAAGTACATTTTAGAATGAAGCACCAACCATAGAAAGCATTGTTCATAGATAGGGGTTGTCAAATACACAAGAGGTCAAATATATTAATGACTATTAAATTAAGCACAACAAACAGTGTAAATAAAACACTGCAACACAAAGCACTCTGGGATGTGAAAACACTATATCAGGACGTAGGGGACAATCGTGGCTGCAGTTAAGAGGGCGTTTTCAGTTCCTCTGGACTCCAGAGATGACAGTTCTTCCTCTGAGAGATATCCACAGGATTCTGTATCAGTTCGTGAGGACTGAAGAACTACTGTCTGTCCCGTTCTGTAAACAAACTATCAATCTCAAGCTCCAAAATGACATTATTTCATACTGCCAGAAGGGGTGGGGACCGCTTAGTGCTGCCCGGGCTGACTTTGCGAGCAGTTGAGGAAAGATTAGCTCTCAGATGAGTCCGGTCATGATCTCTTGAGGGTGACAAAAGGAAACAGAGGAGCGTGTGGAAATGTAGCTCTGAGCTGGGAGGGTGATTATGTGCCATGGTCTCCTTTCTTTGCAGGTCTCCAGGTCTCTGAGGTTTACAGAGAAACCATCTGGGCCGGTGGCCTCCCTGACTTAAGCGTCTTAGCTTTACACAAGAGTTCACCAAGATAAAAAGCCTTGGATTAGCTCCTGCTGAAAAATATCGCTTTCCCTCAGGAACAAACAAACAAAAAGTCCAAAAATGATCCGTCCCTTGCCACAAGAAGTCATTTATATAACCAAACATGTTAACCCTGATGGCAAGATATACATATACACTACCATATACATACATAATCAATAAAAAAAGTTTCTCTTGTATTCAAATATACCTATAGATAGGAACCTGAAAGCTGCTTTCCAGCACTGACCACTCCTGTGCATGAGGTCAAAGGTGGAGTGTCAAGTCTTTTTTGCTGGAGTTTAACCTATGACCCTCATTATATCGGACGGAGAAGCTTCGTATGAGCTGCTGCTTGCATGGAAGGACCTGGTCTGACAGCAGTCTGCCTGAACGGTGGAGGAGGGCAGTGGGCGAGAGCCTATCAGCTTCGAGGCTTTGCTGTGTTTTTCAGCATCTCCTCCTCCTCCTCATCCTCCTGCAGGATGTGAATGGAGGAGCCTAGTAGTCTCTGCAGCTCTGGTACACAACGCACCAGATCGACAAGTCCTTCTTCCTCTTCTTCCTCCTCATTGTTGCCTTTGTGGGGAGAAGCTAAAGCAGAGCTCACCTGGCTGACAGAAACCTGCCTCCAGAGCTCAGCCTGTGATAAACTCACTACCTCTAGGTGTGGGTAACGGGCCCGGAAAATCCGCGCCGACATCTTCAGACGCTTCAGCACGTCCGCCAGGAGGAACCAGTTACAAAAGCTGTGAGAGGAGAAATGTCTGGCATTAGAACAGATAGAAAAGAACTCAACACCTGCCATTTCAGGCTTCTTCCTGTGATATTTAACCAAACACACTGTGCACTGCCGTATTTTAGATATGAAAAAGCAGCATGGAGTCTGACAGATAACGTTAGGTTTATACAGCAACAAAGATAAATGTTTATCAGGTCTTTTTTCAGACACAAAGACGTAACATAAGCTTCTGTACCTTCTTTGAAAGTGCAGACAGAATCACCCGAATGTGAGCAGAATTGGCTGTTTTTCGGTGGTTATGAAGTCCCGGTGTGAGCGTGCTAAATTAGCATTTAGCACACACTATTAGTTTAGTATTTGACATCTTTTCAAAGCTTGCACAATAGCTATGTGCAGTGGAGTTTATTTCAAGTAGAGAGGAGAGCAATGACGTTTTTTTTTAAATGTGCTTATCAATTCGGAATTCAGGCGCATGGATATGCATTAGCGTTTAGGTAGGAGTTAAACCTCACTAGCTCCAGTGTATCATGTGGTAAATATTTGCAGCTAGTGAGACATCCATCATCAGGCTGTTATCGTCTTGCCTCCCAGATTTCCGGTTAAATGAATGTACTTTTTTATGCATTTCCCTGAAAACTCTCACCTCTCCGCCTACAAGTTTCTACCTAAAACTAAAACAACAGCCTAAAACAAGGCGGGTATTTATCCATCACTCCACAGTAGTTCAGTGACATACAACCCATTTTACAGAAAAGATTAGATCATGTATACAATACAAATTTGAAAAAAAAAAAAAAATACTAAATAGTTTTTTTTAACTGATTAAATATGTGCTCATTTAAAGGGAACATATCATGCAAAATCCACTTTTTTAAGCCCTTAAATACCTGTTTTTGTCTTTTTCGAGCGTTCC
>JBBDHI010000007.1:15092746-15110638 GCA_037177115.1 Craterocephalus stercusmuscarum
AAATCGGTTTGAATCGAAAATCGATTCAGAATCGAATCGTTACCCTAAGAATCTGAATCGAATCGAATCGTGAGTTGCTGAAAGATTCCCACCCCTACTATTCAGCCAACCACATGGAATGCAATTAGACATAATAAAGACAACTTGCTGAAGTTCAGCTGAGAAACAGAATGGAGAAGAAGGGGATTTAAGTGCACTCTGAAAGTGACTTGGTTGAGTATTTCAGAAACTGCTGATCTACTGGGGTGTTAAAGCAGAAATATCTATAGGGTTTACGGTGAATAGTATGAAAAAAAAGGGGGGAAATATCCAGTGAGCATCAGCTGTCTGGACCGAAATGTCTTCTTGATGTCAGAGGTCAGAGGAGAATGGGCAGACTGGTTAGAGATAGAGAGGCAACAGGAACTCAAAGAACCACTGGATATCATCTGTGAATGCACTACATGCCAAACCTTGAAGCAGGTGTGATACAGCAGCAGAAGACCAAACTAAGTCTCATTCCTGTTAGGCTAAAAAAAAACTAGAAACCGAGACTACAATTCACATTTTAACCAGAACTGGATAACAGAAGATTAGAGAAATGTTGCCAGGTCTGATGAGTCTTAATATCAGCTGCAGCAGTCAGAATTTGGCAAAAACAACAAGAAAACATGAATCCATCCTCCCTAAGTACCAACTCAGTATGGTTAAAGACCAAAGCCTACAAGTACTGCCACTGACTTTGCTCTTTGTGCACCCATCTTCAGATGGCCACTTTCAGCAGGATAATGCACCATGGCACAAGCCTCTAACTGGTTTCTTGAGCATGATATTGAGTTCACTGTACTCCAGTGGCCTCTACTGGCACTACAACTCAATACAATGGAGCACTTTTGGGATGTGGTGGAATGGTAATATCGCGATATGGATGTATAGACAACAAATCTGCAGCAACAAACAAACAAACAAAGGCAAAAACAGCGTCCAACCTGGTACTGGTAAGGTGTATCTAATAAAAGTGGCCTGTCGTAGCATGTGTACACAAATCCCTTTATAGCAAAATTGCCAGTCATTTTTGAAGGTTTTTATAGTCACTCAATCAGCAATATTAGGAGAGTACAGTTAGGCAAATATGACAATTTGCAATCAATAAAAGACAAAAAAAAAAATGACTTGGGCAATTTTGCTATAAGGATAACAAAATGTTGCATTATTGTAGCTATTCTACGTCTAACTAATAGAGAACAATTGTTCTTTATCCAGTAATTCACTCCAGCTGTTACTGATTCATTAATAAGTTTTTTTTAAGAAAATGAATAATCACTTAACCTGCAAAATGTCAAATTATCAATACCATCAGAATGAGTTCAGCTGCCAAAACAGGATTAATGTGTAAAAAGGTCTTAAAAAAGGGTGATTCAGCCTTACTAATCAGGCTTTTACCACATGATGTTTGACATGTTTATAAAGAGAAATATTACTAAAAATAACATAAAATCATAACAACAACATACTTATTATCTTAACTAAGAATTCCTGCCAAAGAAATCATTTTAAATCATCAATCACTGCAACTCAGATCGAAATTTCCGGTCAACCAGCAACTTATTTCGAAGCAGAACTCTAGGCACTGCAGCTTTATCTGAACCTGAATCCACTCTTTGACTACAGTCATTGTTGCCACGATTGGAGCTGTGTTGGAAACAGTGAGATAAAAACAGTTGTGTACCTGCTAGAATTCCACTGTCCTGTGTCACGGAGACTTCAAGGTGCTCTCCATCTTCCAGCTTGTCTCTCTCTGTGATATAGTCACCAGTCTCATACTTCTTACTGGAACATCGCCGGCGTTTCTTATGAGGTGCCTCACCCTCTGCGCTGGCTGTCTTGGCCTTGCCCTGAAGCGCGCGCTCTGGCAGGGTGCTCGACCGAGGCCTCCCTCTTGGGCGTCGTGCAGGCTGGATGGGAGTCAGTGAGGGTGACAGTGGGGGAGAAGCAGCGGGAGGGGGCATCGGAGGGGGTGGAGGAGAAGGTGTTGCGAAGCCCCAGAGGTCAAGTCGAGCATCGTCAGCTCGCCGCCGCCCTCTCCTCAGTCTCGGGGTACAGGGCTCTGTTGGGTCCACCTCTTTGCTGGACACGGCAGATTTACTGAGAGACACAGGAGTCCCATCACTCTGAGGACGGCTCCTGCTGTCTGTAACTGATTAAATCACATCTGATAGTTATATTCTAGGCATAGAAGCTGGTGTAAATGTAACGGATTAAAAAAAACAGGATATGTGAGATATTTTCTGTCGGTTCACACATGCCACTTCAAGTTAGTGCAGAGTATTTATCCCAGAACCCAGAATAATCCATCTGTGTAAACGTGTTTAACACGGCTGAAGGCGCCATAACACTCTAAGACAGATATCACAAATTTATACATGCTGGGAGAACTTTTAGGGGCAGTAAATGTCGCAAGATAATGAGGAACAAAGCCTGTACCTGCTTTGTTGCGGGTCGGTTGCTCAGCCTTGTTGGGGCTGATCTTTTCCTTTGGAATCGGCCCTTTACACTGTGGGGAAAGCTTCCCAGCCAACAGATTCTGCTCCAGCACATTTGCACATTGTTTCTTCTGCTGAAATACACAAGGGAGAGGGGTGAGCACACGGTACTGGATAATATTGATCACAAACTTTGCGTGATAATGGAGAAAAGAACTCACAATGAAACCTTGGATAGTATAATCATCAGTCATAAATTAAAATGATGAAAGGAAACTAAATGACAAACTCAATAGCTCATTTTATTATTTTAACTATCTTAAACATTTCCAGACACAACTCAGCGTAACATAAATCACAGGAAAGAGGGAAGGTAATTTACTAAATTTACCTTTTTATTTTGAGCCACTCTGACAGGGGTATTTTCTGTGTCCTGCTTTTTCTTCCGCGCTGCCTTTTTTATCGGCTCTGATGGGGACTTCTCATTTGCTGCCTTCTTCGGGGTGGTCTTCTTCTGCTTTGGGGCAGCGGTTTTTGCTTTGGTTGGCGACTCCGCTTTGGTTCCGTTAGCCTTCTTCTCAAAATTGTCACCTCCACCGGCACTCTGGCCCATAAGAATGGACGCAACCATGCCCTCCAATTTTTCGCCCTGGGGACCGTCGGAAGTCCCGCTTTCTTTCTTTGATACCTCCCCCTCTAAGACCTGGGCCAGCTTACTCTCCATCCTGTTCCTGTTTGTTGATGCGTTGCTTCCAAAGAACTGCGGCTGACTGGGAAGCTTGGAGGAGCCTTGCTTTGCTTGCTGTCCCATGTGCTTCTCCTGGCCGGCGGTATCGTTCTCCAGGGGCTCAGCAGCGGTCACCTTCTCGGATCTTTTCATGGCTTGAGTCAGTTCCCCTTGAGATGGCACAGCAGGCCATTTGTCCACAGACCAGTATGGTGGGTATTCAAAAGCAGAAGTATGTTTGGACTGGGTGTCTTGGCTCCCAGCGAGCGAATTCAAAACATCTGCTTTTCTTGTAGCACCGGGCGAGACTTGAGTATTGGCCTCACCTGCCAGTGCAGTCGTTTCAATAGTCTGCTGCTCTACAATAGACGCTAGGTTAGACAAAGGAGACTTGATTCTCTCCCACTTCTCATCGTTGGGTTTGGACGGGCTGTGATGGGCGGTCTGCAACGCACATCCCTCTGTAACTGTAGTGCCCTTTGTCTTTGGAGATCCCTGTGAGAGCTTTCTCTGGACAGGTGAGGGTTGGTGTGGAAGATGAGGCGGCTGCTGCCAAGCGGGATTAACGGCGGCAGTGGAGTATGGCGCAGGCGTTTTGCCAGATCCGGATTTCTGATGAGTCTGAGCATTGGCAGAACTTAACAGTGCAGTTGTCAGGGCTCCTTTAGGGGGACAGTTCTTAGTGATGGCGGTGCTGGCGTTTTTCACATGCTTGACACCGTGAGCGTGTTGGTTACCCTTCATCAGACAGGATGGCTTCTTTCCCCCCGAGGCCAGATGCTCCCCTTGGTCAATTATAGATATAAACTCTTGCTTTGCAAAGCTCTGAAACTCATCAGCAAAGGTTCCTTTTCCATCTTTGCCTCTTAGGGTAGAAGCCAGTATAGGGCTAGCCACACCTACATAAGTACCAGGGATGGTTTTTATCGAGTCCTGTGAAGATCCCTTACCCCACGTTAGCTTCGGTTCTGGGACCTGGTGATTCTGCGTCCTATTTATTTGCTTCTGGTGAGATCCGTTCCTGTGGGTATTTGGTAAGATTGGGTACTGCACAGCTGAGCTGTATGTTGTAGAATGAGTCCTCTTTGCATTCAGAAAATCTCTCTGATTAGTGTCATTAATATGAGACTCCCCCATAGAAACTGGAGTGTCACTAACGCATTTTGGACGTTTCGATTTTGCAGACAGATCAAGAGGTACGTCTCTCTGTTCGGCTGAGATAGCTGTGAGGTCCCCTGCAGCAGTAGGGGGTGCTGTGTTAAGACACCCCATGGCTGCTTTATCCATGCTGTTGCCTTTGTCCACATGGTTCAGGAGTCTGCTCTGGGAGGTGATGCTGGCCAGCGCAGAGCCGCAACAAATAGCAGCAGTGGGAGACATGGTGTAGTGGGTGGGTGCTGTTGACGTTAGTGATGGATGCTGCAACGGTAGCGCGATAGCTGGTGAAGCTACCACAGAGGCTAAAGATTTATGCTCCCCAAGAGATTTGGCATTCTTACTGGACGAGTGGTTAGATTTCAGCTTTAACATTGATCCGCCTGCCTTTTTGTCCGAAGTCCGGCCCACGGACAACGAGCAGGGATAGGTCCGCATGGGAGGTGTCCCCCCAACACCTGAGCTTTGAGGCTGGATCTCCTTTGGAAACTGACTGGCTGTGGCTTCTCTCAAAGCAGGGATCTGACCTAATGCTGGTGGAAGAGTAATTTTGCAGAGTGGAGAAGAAAAATTAGTGGGAAGAAAGGCAACAGGCTGGGCTGGTTTAAACATGGCAGAGCATTGAAACCCTGGAGGAACACTTTGCAAGGATTGTGTTTGCGGATAGGATTTCTTACTGGATGTCACATTGCCTTGACAAGGGTTGAGAGAGTCTTCCCGGTTGGCTTTTACACTGCTTGGCCACTGAGGAGTGGGGAAGACCCCAGCACTATCAGCTCTGACTTTAGGGGCTTCAGTCCTTTTGTCTGTTCTCTTCTCTGAGCTGGTGAGGACTGAGCTGGACATTGGTGCATTATTAGGCTGTTGAGGCGGAGAAAGTTCGGGGCTGTGGTTGCAATTGCTAGTGTTCAGGCATGCTTTTACTGTCTTACAGTCTCTTGTTGGAGTGGTCTTGTTTTGTTGACTGAGGTTGACATCACCTCTGAACTCAGGGGGAAGCGTCTGGGGGGGATTTCCCACCATACTACAGGACGCTTTACTTGGAGCACCGATCTCACTGCTCACCGTGCCTCCATCCCCGACATTCATTAGTGTAGAATCCACCTGGTGATAAGGAAAGTTCATTAGGCCAATGTTAATTTGCAAAGAAGTCGGAATTATTTTCTGACCAGGTGAGCCAAGAGAAAAACCATTTACCTGCATAGGTGTTTCTTTAGCACAACATGCCTCAGGCGGTAGCTGAGCCAGTCAGGACCGTTCTCTTTGAAATACACTGATATGCTGCAGAAAACACAGAGAGAGAAAAAATTAGGTGTGCTCTTTTTTTAAACCAAGGAGAAGATTGTATTTGAATCTTTGTGAAAGAGAGTAAGAATATTTTTTGCAAAATTCATTGACTTGATAGGTGATTGAAAACTTTGTTTCATCAAAAATGCTACATTGAAAAAATTAAATAAGAATTAAATTAGAGGTTACATTTTCTCAAAGTTGAGCTCTTCTGCTGTGGAGAAGACTCTGGGGAAGTCCTGGTACCAATAAAAAAAAAACTTAAAGTGAGAAGCTGTGATCTTCTCACCATTAGGCCCTACAATATTAAACACAGACATGACTCTTAAGTACATATGGCGGCAAGGGCCCAGGGCCACTTCTGAACATGATCATCAGTGAATAATGACTCGAGACTGAATTAACAATCGCAATTACATATTCAAAGTGCAGATTATCTGTGTGCAGACGGTTCAAAATCCAACATCCATGATGCTCCTGGGGGCTTTAGAGCACATGACATGAGCAACTTGCACACCTGTAAAGGTACCATTGATTATTATGCATATAATAAGGTTTTGGAGTAATATATGCTGCTTCCAACATTGTATGAAAAGATAACTGGCTTAGGAAGGTATGTTGCACTCAATGTCAACGAGCTTTCAGTACCATGAAGGTGACCCTCTGTATACCTACTGGATCACTGTGATGACTTAAACTGGAATCAAATCCAACTCAGGACGTTAATGTTCAGTTTCACATTAAATTGTCTATAAAATGTGCCATATTTTTCCAGATTCTTTTACCGATGATGCCACAGAGAGATGATTCACACTGAGATATTAAAATTTCCTCACGCAGAACTACTAAACCTAAACTGAAACCTGACTTTAAAACCAAAATGAGAGAGTTTGACTGATGTTAAGAACTGGAGTCCAATATTTAAACGATCACTGCAGCTGTCTGTCCGTGACTTTAGACATAAATCACATTTTAGAACTTTAACCATATCATATGTTTTAAAATGACCTGAAACAAAAATCTGAGTTCAATGAGCAAATAAAAAATTGTGGTGATTCTTAGATGAAAAAAAGGTTACATATGAAACCTGTTGAGCTGTAAGGTAAGCTACCAAAAAAGCTTTGCAGATACAGCCAAAGAAACTGTAAACCCTGTGTCATGTTACCATGGGAACCATGCCGTCAGCTGGGGATTCAGAGTGGGCTACTTATGTTCTAAGAATTTTCATTATTTACTTATTTGTAAAGGTCATATTGGATCAGATATTAGATCTAACACTGGCCAGAGAACCAGTTAGTCCATCAAAAGTTAGTCCTCAATAGAATTTCTCTTGGGCTTGGTTTGAAACTGAGGGGCTTTTCCTCATTGTACACAGTTTCAAAGCTGAATCCCATTCTTAAATATAATGTTGAAAGTTTAGAGACTATTACAGAGCTGGAAATACACAGCAAGCCAATAATAAATAAAGTTACACTTTGCACACCCTGGATTTTCTGATTGGATCCCTGTCTTGAATTGTGGCAGCAATATTTCTTTTGCCATAACTATTTTAAAATCGGTCACATCTCCTCGTTCATACAAGTTGCTTTTCTTAGAAATTAAATGTCAAATGGTATATAAAACTATATTTTATGAACCCATGCACAGAAATCAAAGCCAAAAGCCCAAAATGACTGAGAAAGCTTGTGTTGGTCTGTTATTTCTGAGTGGTGTCTTAGATTTTGTTGAGTTTAACATAGAGTTAAAATATGTTAAACTTGCTTTGTAGTACAGTCCTCCGATATTATTTTAGAGTAAGTCATCTTTGATTTCGCATTACCACGCCAAACCAAATCCTGCAAATTAAAACAGAAATTAGATTAAGCTAATACCAGCTAACATTTCACTTTTAAAACTACATAACTCTGTCTCCCAAGATCCCAAACATACATGATGTTAGAAAGTGAAGTAAGCAGGCCTTTTTTCCCCAAAACATTCAACTTACGCATTTCACTGAAAAAGTAATACATCTTCTCAGTTTTAAAAGCTATGTTGTGTTCTTTTCTGCTATATTCAATATGCTGTAAGATGTAAGAGATTTGCGGGTTGATTCATATTTCTTTTTGCATGTCAGTAGCCTGTGTTTTTGAAGAAAGTATTTTATTAGTGATTTAACAGAAACCTGCTAAGAAAGCTTTGAGCTTAAGTAAAATACAAAGAGCAGAACAGGAGGAAACTTTTTCCTTCTCTGCAGATACATGTGAAAATGGTCCTTTGTGAACATGCATCACTTAAAGTCAAACATTTAAGTCAAGGACCAATGGGTAAAGCATCTTAGTTTAAATTGTGCCTCTAACATTTATGGAGGTTTACCGTAGATCACCAAGCATGCTTCACCCTGCTGTATAGAAAATAAAAATAGTTGAATAATAAAGTCATTAATAATGCTTTTTATTAACAGATTGACTAAATAAAAAAGTCAGGTGTTTTATATATATATATAATTCATTTAGAGAGCCACAGGTGTTGAGTACGTTTTCTGTGACTTATCAGTGACTTCAAACAGAAGCTTGTGCTACGGTGGCCCCTGACCTCTCAGACCCCAGGGCCCTGCCATGCTTACTCAGTGATCCATCATGAGACAATCCCCTGTCCCTGCTCAAATGATCTATCATACTCCTATTTTATGTTGATTAAGTCATGCACACCAGTGAGGGGCTGGAAATCAGTAAAGGTTTTTAGGCTTGCTTAGATTTAAGGATTAGAAGCAAGTGGATAGTTAAATCTAAATTTATAAGATGATGGTCTTGTTGTTTGATTTGCTTTTGAACAGAATTCAAATGCAATTATATTTAAAGCACACATGGTAAATGATAAAGCCCTGTCATCTGAAAAGAAACATCTAAAACACTCCCGTGTACACCGGGACCCACGCTAGTACGCTTGTAGGTAGGTGAGCGCAGACGAGCATATCTGCAAGTAAATGAGACGACTACAAAAGGAAGGACGTAAGAAAGAACATACATATTAAAGCTTTCAGTGAAAGGAAATATTTCACCTTTGAGTCACGGAGACATAAAAATTATGCACACAATGACAGACACACCGATCTCTGCTGTAATCTGCGAGCTCAGAGGGGGGATCCAGCGATGCGGATAGCGCTCCGTGAAAGGAGGGTCTGCATATATTACCGTACAACAGTTGCTCACAGCTAGTTTGTCTTTGTGCTCCGATCGCGCTCTGCTCCGCAACATTTGATTTCATCCGCTCAGATGTAGGCCAGCAAACGCATGCAGTGGTCCGCGCGCACACGCCGTGGGCAGCTCAGCCCAGACGAAACAAAGTCGAGCCTGGAAATACCTTTGAGGAAAAACAGCCACATTATCCTGCTGTAGCCCACTTCCACCCGGTCAGATAGCTGTCCTGCCCACGGCATTAAAGACACACGATCCAATGTCGCATCTGAAAAAGTGCATAATAAAAACAACACGCACGCTTCGAGACAACGCGTGTTGCTCTGTTATAAATATCAGCACGAGAAAACTCTGGAGAGCTCCGGGTCGCGGCCCCTCTGGTTGGAGATGGCGAGCATAATGAGAGAAAGGCAACTGGCTCCCAGGTGATCGGTCCATCTGCAGACAAACACGGGCGCTAACTGAGCAGACAGCCTGTCCTCGCCACTAAACCCAGTCTAAATATCACACAGGAGAAGGGGCTGAGATGTTTCGAGATGAAAGACAGATGTTTGAGGGGGAAACGGCAACTGACACTGAGTGGACGCCTGGGCTACGACGTAGGAACACAATGTGGTAATGTGTCACATCTCCTGATAAGGTAGGCTAAGTCAACATCGGTGTAGAGCCAGGCAGAGAAAGACCGAAAGGAGAACCAAACTAAACTCCTGACCACCATCAGGCTGGTTCACCAACCAGCAAAAACCCAACAAAGTGACGCTGTAGCCGGACAAACAAACAATCCATTCCACCCAACAATAACACTAACTGAAGGCACCGACTTGCTGGTAAATACGTGGGAAAAGTATCCGTCTGAAGGACCGGAGGGGTGGCTGACACAACTTATTACACAGGCTTGTGCCGCTGGAGTGACCACGGAGAGAAAGAGGAGGAAACAACATTAACTCCGCTGACCACCGCGACCTCCAGCGCGGGTCCGGCTCCCTGCGCAGCGGAGTCTCCGCGAAGCCCTCACACTACTGCCGGTGGCTTCCACGCTGAGCCAGGCTACTGTTATTTATCTCCGGCCGCCTTCATGTGAAGTGCCCCCGTCTCTCTTATCGGCCCTTTGCTGGACTGACTGAGCCACTTCGGCGTTGAAAGGCATTCAGCGAGCCCCCGACCCACCGAGCCTCTCCTCCCGGGCCCCTTCACACTCTCTCTGAAATATTGAATCATTCCCGTGCTGAGCAGCGCGCGAGGCAAAAGATGTCTAATGACACAAACAGTTACCAACCCGCTCGTCCAGATGGCAAGTGAACGACGTGCAAGCAGGACTGTGGTACGGCCGCGTTCAGCCCTTCGCCTCCGCCGTCCGCGGCTGCTCACTAATCTCGACGGTTTTCGGTTCTAAAAGTCCGGGGGGGCGGGAGGAAGGGAGGAGGAGGAGGAGGGCAGGGGCGGGTGGGGGGTGGGGGGTCGTTAAGACAGTCCGTTCCGTATCTCCAGCCTCCAGTCTGGTGAGAGAGAGCGGAGGGAGAGGGGCAAAAGGGTGCACGGCGACAGCATGGGAGATGTAGTGCTCGGCTACCCACGCCCCAGCATTGGACGCTAGTGAGGATAGGAGGGGTGGGGACTGCAGGTACCGGCATGCAACGCGAGCTCCAGCCGCTCAAGGAGAATGGGGGATCGCGACCAGAGTGTAACGGTGCGCTAAACTGAAAGGGCTTATCGGGGCAACGAAGTAATAAACTGCGTATTTAAAAAAAATAAACAAACGAAACAGGAAAGAGAAGGAAAGATGGGAAACAGGGTCGGTGTCAGCCAGGTCAATTAGCAGTCAGCGGTGGATATCAAGCTGCGGCAGGGGATTGAAGAATTAAACTAAAAAGCAAGTGGGAGAGGTTCGGGTCTGTTGCTTGAAAACGAACACAAGGAAGCAAGACTGAGGGTGCTGGAGGATCTCCAGCTGTTGAATACAGACTGTGCAACTAGCTCGGAGAAGATTGGGGATTCTTTTTCATTTATTTACTGATTTTGAGGCATATCCCATCATCTTCCAAGATATTTTGGTCTTTTATATGATGCCATGGATCTAACTTGCGAAAGCTAACGAGTGTTAACTTCATACGCAGGGCTGACCTCAAGAAGCTCAACTGCATAAAACATTTTGGAAAGAGCCTTTCCAAAGGTGTCTCCTGTGCTCACCGTGGTTGATAAGAAATGAGTCAAGCAAGCATATCAGCAAAATGAAATTATGAACCTGTAGATCATTTTCATCCAATTCTTAAAAAAATGATTCATTTTCTTACTTAAGATAATAATAAAAAATCACTATAAAAATGAAATAGACAGCTGATGCTTATCAGCATCTCTCCACCCTCCTCACATTTTTCTGACATTTTTCACTCCAATACAGTGGAGTGGCGTGACACTGTCAGTATCCGAGTTTGGTATAGTGATTTTACGATTCAAATCAATATACATTTTAATGATCCAATATCAATTTACATGTGTAAAATCCATAATACATTCAACCGCTTTATCCAAAATACTCACATGGTTACAGAAACCTTTGGTGCTTGACTTTTAGATCAAGTCAAATATCCCAAATAGCATCATAACAATTTGGAACACAGTGTATCAGGAAATATGTGGCAACAGAAGCCCAAATAAAAACAACGGCTAATAATAACAATATATAATGAATTTATGTGCAAAGGCAATGCCATTTTCTCTGCAGTCTGTCTTTAGATTATTGCCGTACACCCATTGCAGTGCTGTGTGTCAAAATCACATTTCCTGTTACCTTTCTATTAAAGTTTTAACTGCATCTTTGCAAAAGAATTTCAGTAGGCAGTTTATCGGAAGATATTCAGCACAGACAGCTATTTAGCCAACATGCAGTTATTGGATTTGAATCTAGGTGTGATATTCCTTTCATATATATGATGTAAAGACAGTCCAGCCCATTCAAAACAAGGACAAAAGACTTCCACCATACTGACAACAATCCAAACACACTTAATACAGTGACTGCACTGTGTCCACTACAGGAGAAGATGGTATGGGTAACTTAAACTGAAGACAAGCGCTGTCATGATCAAACAGCTCTAAGGATAGAAAGCAATATTCCCTATTGGTAATGGGATATAATTTTCTATAAGAATATTTCTTTTCAAAATATCTTATACTCTTAATAAGTTAACACAGCAACTTAAATGCAGCCAGACACAACAAGAGTTGATAACACATGGAGCAACAGCCAGGTTTTAAGAGGTGAATGACAACACATCTGCAGCTTCTATTAACACACACATAAACAACGGTTTGAAATCAGTCCACAGAACAGAGGTTTTGCACTTAGTCTTGCCTGATTCTCCCTCCAAAGATAAACAGCCACAGGATATTTAGCTCTCTTACTCCATAATCACATTTTGGCACAGTAGTTAAGCAGTACAGGTTGCTGTGCAGTAATTAGGCCACTTGTCTTACCTGAATCCTAAAAGCAGAGTAGGCCTGCTGTTTACACGGGGATCCGCTGCTTAAGGTCAACAAATTTACTACTTTTCTCAATACATGGTGAGGAAATAACCAAGCGTGCAGCGAGGCTCTCATCGTTGTGCGAGCAACTGAGTTTGTATACTGCCACGCGCGATCGGTGTCGTCCCTAACCACTCCGACTGTGCAAGACAACCACGCTGTCTGTCCATCCGGCAGAAACAACTTGGAGGCTTTGCTGTCGCGGAGTGGGAGCCTCAAACCTGCCCTTCGCCATTCGCGCAGCAATGGCTGCGTGCAGGCGGCCAAATCGCTGGCTAAATGTGAAATTGGGAAACGCATTTATGAAAAAAGGAGAAAAAAAACCGCCGACCTGTAAAAAGGGGAACGCCGTAGAGAAGTGTGACGGCACAAACAGTGTCACAAAGTGGGCAGCTGACACATCGCATTGTGTCTGAGCCGGGGTAACCCGGAGACCTCAAAGACCGCGCAAGAGCTACCCCAGTAGTGTCCGGCTGCACGGGGGGGCTTCACCCATTATAGACGAGTTTGGTTCACAGCTCCACCATGGATGTCTGAAGCTGTGGGGTTTAAAAGGAAAAGGAAAGAAAGAAACTTGTTATGCGTGCTATAATAAATCTGTCGAGCAGGGATGTGGTATTCCGCACATGCACTGTGACAACTGCGATAGCACAGAAGAAGACACGTTGTTGATTTGGAAGGCCTGTTTTTTTTTTCTCCAAGTGTGTCGTCTTCAAAAGTGGGCACACATGGTCATCTGTGAGTCATATCGGAGATTATCGACCCTATTTAGGCCGCCATGCTTTACAGCGACGCGGATGTCCCGTCTAAGTTCGAGCTTCACCTGGTCAATAATGTCGAGGCTGGGAGGAAGGCGGGGGTCGAAGTCTGGGACGAATCACACGCAATATTCTCCCATCTTGGTAGAAGTAATGAATTATTCCTCAGTGAACGAAGGGAGGATGGCAGCCGACCACGGGAACAGTCTACAGTGATATTCTTCTTCTCCAGGTTAATGGATGGCCCGGTGTCCAAAACACGTTTAATATCTCACTGAAAAATCAGATTCTACACTTCATGTGTGAAACCGTGTCAGAGATTAGGTAGCGGATGTCACCCTGAACCGGCACGCATGGACAGCAGTTTAATGGATGTCATCTCGACACACAACTTGGCTGTCCATACATGTGACACGATCCTACATATAATGCCGCGGGATAGCAGCGAAACATCGCCGCCAAGTACTGCAGCTCCTGCAAGACACAAAACTACAGGAAAAATGCAGATATCCAGGTCAAAGTTTGGCAGAGTTTCTCTCGCCCTCAATAGCGTTGTGCAATGCCCCCTTTAATGCCCCCTGCTCGCCCGTAACGCCTTTGTTATTAGTAATCGCATGGAACTGCACCGTCTTACCTTGCGCTCCGAGCTGTCGACAGCCTCAAAGCCCGCAAGCAGCGCAACAAGCTATTGTTGTCTGCACGGTGGCTTCGGTGAGGGGGCACGGGTGGGATTTCGAAGCAGGATGAATATGGTAAGCAATTTTGGCTTGTCCTCGCGATCTTCCCTTATTGCCAGTTTTCGGTCTGCAGCAGCTGGAGATGAAAATCGCGCACCCTGGGTCCTAGCGCCGGGTAAAGCCCTACAGGTGAATAACAAACAGATATGGGGCTCGATGGGTTTCTCTCGTATCAAACATACAGCAATTGTCTCCAAAGCAGCCTGCCAGGCGGTCGCCCAGGAGTCCCAGAGAGTTTTACTACTACTTGCATGCGATTATTTTGCAATGTGAATGTTTTCAAGTTTAATTACACCAACCAAGCATTACTTGTAGAAAAAATGATGCAGGGCTGCTATTGGGACCTTAAAACACCGGAGGCTTGGCCCACAACAAAATGTTTAAATTTTCACCTAAAAGCTGCAATATTTTTCAGTTGTTTAAAAATAAAATACTACTGTATTGTACAAGTTATATAAATAAACTGGGGTTTATGAATGAACGCTTAATTGTATCTTGCTGACACTTTCTGTGCATTCAGATCAAAAGTGGCAGGGTCACCCGAGGCTGTGCCAGCAATAGGACCGATTCCAAAGCGGTAAAATATTTTTGCTGGTTTGGTTACTCTTCATGTGACTAACATCAAAGTTAAATCGCACAGGTCATTTAAAGAAACTGCAAAGCGACTTCTTGACGGCGGTATAGTGCTGATTGCTGTAGCTCCTTCATCCAGAGTTGCGTGGGACGTTTTGCGTGGTCATTATATATACAGAAATTCTCAGAGCATGAACATAAATCAAAATCACCATCTACTTATTCACAAGTGTGTCATCTCATTCAGATGAAGCAAGAAAGAGGAGGAAACAACTTCACCCTACTATTTGTCTGGCTCCAGGAAAAAAAACCATTTTTTCTAACTCACCAGACCAACCACCTACCTCTGTGACACGATCCCAAACAACATTTTTTTTTTTATTTTGGTCCTGGTAGCCAAAAAGACTAACATTATAAAGAATGGAATTCGCCTAAACACAGGTTATCAGCCTTTCGGCATCAATGACGAAATAAGTGTGTTCTAGGAACCAAAGTTACATACGTTGTTCTTTGGAGCCCACTCGATGGAAGGACACCTTTACTCTGATTGGTTGCCGCTGAATTGCATCATAACTAATAACCATGAAGTTAACTGAGGCTCATCCGATGCCGCTTTGGACAGTGTTGCCCCGTTGGATGCCCTGGATGCACAGCAGATGGGGGCCATTAATAACTGAAAATGTAGGTCTTAACTCACAGTAAGTTTGGCCTTTTAGAATTCACAACTTAAAATTTTTATTCTTATCATGTGTTGCTTTTGCCAACATTCTGTAAGACAGTGCAACATGGGGTTGAAACCAGATGACCCAGTGCAACTCTGAAAAATGTTCTGCTTAAAAAAAAAAAGATCAAATCAAAGATCAAACTATAAGAGTAAGACAAAGTAAGTCAACGTTATGTACACATCTCATAAATTAGTGATGGAGATTGCAGATCTTTTTAAAATTCTTTTTTGTCAATATCCATATAAAATACATGTCCAGACTTTAACAAATATGACCAATATTGACATATTCCCAACACACCACTAAGAAAGAGGATTAGCTCATGCTCGCAGAAGACATAATCAGACACAGACTCTACTCCTACCGACCAAACTTAACAGTCAGTTTGTTGGGAACTCGTAGGCGGGGTTTTGCATAATGTGGATGTGGCCAGCCAATCAGAGTAAAAGGGACAGAGAATAAGAACCTGGAGAGGGGGAATCGAGTACTCTTCGATCCGGGCCAGCTGGTTCAGGTCATCTCTCTTCTGTAAGCCCTGCTTTCTCTGTGCGACCTATTCTGTAATAAATCATCACTCGACTCGAGTAGCAGCGTACATCTCCTCTTTAAGAACCGCGTCTGTTAAACCTTCGCCTGCCAGCTCAATGATGTGGTCCTGGCTGAACCCCGAGGTGGCCTCCGGCTCTCGGGAGCTACCGGGTGAGGAGAGCACCAGCCTCTGAGAAAGTCAGATTCTAACAAGTAAGCTGAGGTCAAGAGGTTAATTCCTGACAAGTTGACTCGCATCAGATCAAATCATGTGACTATGATCATATCATTTGTGACAATGATATATGCCCTCACACCTGCTGCTTCCAAATGGTTTCAGACCCACACATTGTGCCATTTAATATATATGTTCATTCCATGCCTAAATATAGAGAAACATTTGGGCTTGTGAATTTTCCAGTTTGACTAAATCATTCTTTTGGCCAACGAGGAGGCTAAGCCAATAGTCTTCCTTTCTAATTTTGTTTTTAGTTGTATGTTCATTAGATCTAACACACACAGGCAGGCATGGAGCAGTGTTTGCATTTATGACCACTGAAATGATCCTACTGTCTTCCGTCCGAAATAACTTGATTGCTGGGCAGAGCAATAACAAATTAAACAAATTTCTATATTTCTATATGGATCTATATTTTTAAGTCTGGAGGGGAGTGATGTATGCTCTATGAAGAATTTTCTGTTGTATTACTCTACCTCTGACGGATTTTGCGGTTGATTTAATGCCACACCCATTGTTCCCCAAGTCTGCAAAAAGTAAATTTGACCCCCTAATCAAGTTCCCATTGTGACTCTGTTTTTGTTTTAGGGAAGAATGAGGCACCAGCTTATATACAATTTCATAAACATGGGTCAGTTCCTCTGTTTGATTATAAAAATCAGAATTTTTTATTATCTCATAAGTGAAATTAAAATATTCTTTAGAAAATTTGGAAATAACTGATTTTAACTGAGTGTACTGTCAGGAACTGTTTATATTCAGATTCAGTCTTTTTCTAAGTTCTTCAAAAGGCAAAATGTCTTTACTAAAATCTGTGAGCTTTCAGATAATGTGAGTGAACCATTGGCCAGAGAATTCCCTGCAGGTGGAGCAGGAGTGTAAGAGTGAAGACAGTAGCACATATTTCTTCTTCCAGCCAGTCCTAACCCCCTCAGTATTGACTTTTTTCAATAGCCCCAAATAAGAATGCACGGCATTAAATGCAACATAATACAAATTAACATCAGGGATCACAAGACCCCCTTTGTCTCTTGACAAGGGTCATTTTTCCAGATTCATTCTAGGTTTTGTATTCCGCTCAAAAGATGAGAAAATTCTGTTGATATCATCAAAAAGTTCAATCTTTGAGGGACATCCATCTTTAGTATTTCTGCCGGACCAAGGACAGAGGCAGATCACACCATCTTTAGGGTCTTCGTTTATACAATTTAATCGTCTTAATTCCCAAATATTCAATGCTTTCTGATCTCCAGACAAAGGTCCCAGATCTGTCAAATGTAAACATGTTCAAAGGTATAGCTTCACTTGCAGTCCAGCTTATTTTCTAACTACTACCAAATAAGTTACACATTTCTAAATTTGAAATCGCGACCAATAATTGAGAGGCCTGTAATGTTTTTGTCCCATGCCATTGCTTTTAAAACTTAAATAAAGAGTGAAAGGGATAGGGGGAAACACTGTCTAGTAAAATGCCAAAGTTCAAAAGGGGCTGCTAACATGTCATTGCTCTTCATTAAACCAAATTAAATCAAAACTTGCTGAAATAAGTTTCTGGTACTGTATAATGCTCTGATCCACTGTAAACACACTGGACCAAAATCATATCTGGAGAGTCTCAAAGAAAAAAGGCCACTCAATTTGATCAAAAGCTTTCTCAGCAATGGATGCTGAAGAAAGCTAGTGCTCGGCATAATTTGCTGGAGCCTTCGCGTGTTATGAGCCAGAGGCTGTCCAAGGATAAAGCCAACCTTATCTCCATGAACTAAATTTGTTATAACAACTTCTAATTGTTTTAATAATATTTTTACAGATATTTTATAATTATTATTAAGTATATTATATTCAAATTTGTAAAAAGATGAAAGGTAACTTCTAAAGGTGTAATTAATAGCTGTAGATAAGAATTGCGCATCCCCAGAATAAAATTAATGTAATAGTTAGTTTGACATCTTTATTTCACACCTTGAAATTTCTGTTCTTAAGATTGTTGCTTATGAACACTGTGAT
>JBBDHI010000007.1:15145434-15162101 GCA_037177115.1 Craterocephalus stercusmuscarum
CCACAACATAATAATAATAATAATTTGAACTAAATAAACCGCAGTTAAAGGTTACAATTTGTACAATTTTTAACATGTAAAAGGTTGAAGTTTCAAAAGTACCCATACATTTCAAGTGAGTATTTGCAACTAACTTTTCTCACAGAGGAATATCCTGCCCGTTTGTACGGTTGAGAAAGAAACTGGGGAAATGAAAATCTGTGGTTGCGTTTGGTTTCCCCGGTTAGCGGGGTTAGGGTTAGGTGCTGCTTGTGAATAGTAACCTCGATGCATTACTCTTTAAAAATATCTGTATTTTGGAACAAAATGTTGAACCTAACCCTGTGTGTTCCTTACATCTTGTATGTAAAATGTATTTCTCCTGAATGGTGGCGTACAGCTGGAGGGTCAGCTGAGGCGTAGAGCCCAGGAAAGCCTGGATGATGGCTGTGCGCTTGAAGGCATTCCTGTGTGTGGCCAGTGTGCGCTCTGTATGGCCAATCTCCAGCTCCATGGGCGTCCGCCTCCCCTTCTTTAAGCTGATCTTTCTGGAGATGGTGACATAAGGCTCCTCCTTTTTACCTGCTTTAAAGTAGACCACCAGGGCTTCAACACACCTAAGGGAAAGAAGGGAACAGAGGAAATGAGACTGACATTAGATTTCATCACCAACAGGGGGCAGTGCTGTGATATGTTAAAGCTGCAGAACCATGTGGGGGAAACATTTAATGCCATTCTGTGCACAAGTTAAGGCAACAGAGCAAATAGAATAAAAATGCAAGTATAAGAGGATGTAAGTCAAAAAAATTGTTGGATTAATAATGTTAACTGAGGTATTTACGCTTTAATCCCTGATAAAATATTCATCTCTGTAATGTAATCTAAGGATCCACAGAGTCCTTTCTTTGTTGATTCACACACACACATACACACAGCAGCCAGACTCCAGCAGAGGGCAGTCGGGAGAAAGGAAACAGACCTCCGAGGACTGAATGGATTAAAATCTCTGGGTGTGGCTCCCTCAACGTTTGCAAGGTAAATGCTCTCTCTGTTTGGTCCCTACTGACGGTGACACCGCTCACATAGAGACGACCAAAACAAATCTGCACTATAAAAGTACAGACTGCTTACTTTAAAAAAGGACAGTAAAACAAAAGTTGAAGGAAAAAACATGCAAACCTTATTCGCACCTTCTCAAAACCAACTGCTCAACCTGTAACAGTAACCCCCTTTAACTGGAAGAGCAAGTTTCCATTTGCTACTAACAAGACACCAGCTCATACAATGCACTTATTGTATATTTAGGTAAAATTACCTGCAACTTAATTCACTGCACATTTGTGCATTCAGAACATGCCCGCAGCCCTCTTGGGATTCCCGCCGCAGCACTAAATCTCACATCACAGTGCAGGAATGCAACGGTAAGACACTGTTGCCTCAGCTGCTTGTGGGAGGGAGGCTTCCATACTGGTTCCTGAACTGGGTTTGACCCAGCCTTTACAAGCTGACAGGAAAAAATCTTATTCCCTAGCTGTGCTTTATCACACACATACTTGTGTTCTTTACACTGACAGCTACAGGCGGATGAGGTTATTTTGCCGTTCCACCGATGAATCACAAAGAAGGCACAAAAACCTGATTTACAGTCATCCCTAGCCAAGTCTGGCAACAACAGTGTCGGTATGCAGAGTGGTCGTACTTAGCTCAGGCCTGCACGAGCCGAGTCTGTAAAATAACTGAAAGGCAGACTGGATTTCACGTGAGGAATCAAAATAACAGCATAACAGATGCATCAGACAAGAGAATCAATACTGCATCTCAAGGCTGGACTGTGCGGGCCGACAAACATGTTGCAACATGTTTGCAGCCTTTAGGAACGGTACAGCAACACTGTGCGACAGATTCCACAGAAAAACCCTGCTTTTCTCTGACTACATGCTCCGACTGTTCCTGGAACATTCAGGAAATTCTTTCAACAGCTCTTTAGCAAGATCATCCTGTTTTGGTCTCTGGATATAACCACTGTCAGTCTCACTGTCATGGACTCATCACGCTGTGAGGTTTGCAACACACAACCAGCTCAGCATACCGAGACTGGTCCAGCGTGATTAAGCAGCTTATGTCCATGCTTTGGTAGACAGATCGTATACCCAAAGAGACGAATCAGGGCGCAGTCCACCACTTTATCTGTCATTACAGTTTTTATGGATTGTCTTCTGAGAGACACAAGCAGGATGCAGCAGGGAACGGTGTTTATTGTTATCGGTCAACATCATCAGCAGGAATTCCTCATCTGATAGCAGATCTGGTGTTTGTGTAGCCACAAGATCAGCAGTTACACCATCCCTTAGTCACACAGGAAACCTCCCATCTGAGGCAAGAGGCAGCAGAGGTGATTTGTTTAGAGCAGAGCAGCAGAGGCTGAACAAAGCCGACTGAACTGGAGTAACTCTCTCACAAGGATGAATCTGAGAACTGAAAGCTGCGGCGCTACTGATGCATTCAGTGTTCACATTAGTGATGCGCTTATTCGCTGTTGCACAGACTAAAACACATTTCATGATTAAGGGTGTTTTAAAACACCAGCATAGAGAGGAAAAGAGGAAGATTCCTCTACATACATCTGCTTCTGTTTAACGGTTGCTGCAGAAAACTGACCTCAGCTGTGCTGGAATCTTTCTCCAGCTCTGATTTAAAGCCAGCTGTACCGCACCGGCTTCGCCCTGAAACTAACAGGGTCCGATTCATTGATGAAAACAAAAATGTAAATGTACGTTTACTTTCAATGCTATTCTAATGTTTGGTGATCAATGCAACTCTGGGGGTGTTTACCATGCAGCACACACCCCAAAGCTGTAGGGGGAGCTCCATAGCAAAATAGGCGACAGACAAAGAAGAATGTTGTAAACAAGAGGCAACTTACAGTTGTTTTGAACAGGCGACGGTGAGTCACCATGGCTTCAAAGGCATGTAGTAAAAGTAATTATCAAAGCAGTATCAAAGCAAAAAACGAATCGCAGATGAAACACGCATATCTGTCCAAACAGATTTACGACCGGCCATATAGCAGCAATCTCGAGTATTACGAGACTTCCAAACCAAACAAACGCGAGGGTCAATGGGCAAAACTACAAGCGCTGTTTCAGGTATCAGGAGACCCGATAGAGGAGAGAATGTCAGCTTTTTCATTAGAACTGGTCAGTCAAGCAAAATAATTACTTCCAAGCAGCTTTATGACAATGATAATGTTGCATAGATCCTCTGTAATGCAAGGCTTGAAAACCATCAGATTCTTCATAAATAAGAAGGATAAGGTTTTTTTTGGTGAATTTGGTTAACCGATGAGCCCAAAATCAGCATCTCTCAGTGAGATAATGCCACATTCACATTTTTTACAATAGAATCAGTAAGAACTTTGTTTCAGGACATTTGATTTCTAAATGCAAGACTTGAAAACGATCACGACCTTCAGTTATCAGGAGGATCTGTGGTTTCTGGTAGATTCGGCTCACCTCAATGGTCAGACACCTACATTCCCAAAATCAGCTTCTCTGATGTCAAACTGTTGTTATACTCGATCATTATGGTAGAGTATTAACTTTGTTGTTCATACATTAAAAGGTCAAATCATTAATCGATCTCTTTAACTTCCTGTCAAACACCATTCTGTCAAAACGTCTCCTCTCCTCTGGCGTTTTGATGATCGTGCTGGAGAGTGTCTGCACCGATGGCATTTCAGGCCGTTTTGAAATATCCAACCCATCACACAACAGACATGAATTATTCTGCCACTCTGCAGAGTTTCAGTGATGTCACCGTATCAATACTTCCCCATAACCAGAAACTATGAAGAAGTCCTGCCAGCCTGAGCAGAGCTTCACGTGGTCCGTCTCCTCCATGCTGACTTATCTCTAATGTGTTAATGAATGATTGGGAACTCGGTGCCAAACCCCAGATGCCCCGACCTTGGCCCGGTAATAGTCGGAGCTCTAAATGTGTACATGAGTAGAGACTTACTGCACACATGGCTCTATGAACCGATGCATGAAGCTCAAACATTATTCACTGCAACACCCCTCCCCCACTTATCTTTTTTTAGTGAACTGTATCATAGAGCCAGCAGGCTGGCTCTATGATACAGTTCACTAAAACTTTCACAGCCTCTTCCTGTCTTTTGAATGGAAACACTAAACATAACTCTGATTCATCTGTAGATATTTACACACACTTTGATCACCTTAAAAAACAAATCACCAAACTCAAACCAATAATATGCCTTTCGGGGAAGATTTTCTCCCTCTTCACATTTTTTATGGCAGCAAATCTGCACCTGAAGAGAAGCTTGGAGTCTTTGCCTAGTAAAAATGACAACAACACGCCCTTCAAACAACTCCTACAGCTCCGTTCGTTCAGTTTAAAGTTCAGGAAGCACAATAGAGCAGTTCGGAATGAAGCAGCAGTTTCCACCTACGTCTCCCTGCATGAGTCACCGTCCTGTAAACAGGTATCTATGATCATCTCACAGAAATTCATGAGTTATATGAGCTGACCTTTCCCTGGCTTGTCAAAGTGTTGTTTCAAGCATAAGTAGCATTTCCAAAAACCTCTCTGGGAGGATCTACAAGCCTCTTTGGTCCTCCCTGAACCAGTCAGCTGTCTGGCTGCTCTATGGGTGTCCTGACATAAGGTCATGTGGTACTGGGTCAGTTACCAGCTGTGCAGAGTGGTTTCAGAATCCAGTCAGCTGTGGCTCACGTCCACACGTCAGAGACTTTAGATCGAATGAAGACAGAAGCTACTTTTGCTTTTAGTTCAGCATGTTTGATGTGGGAGGTTGTTATTTTTAGTCAGGCGTCCTGTTCGTTATACCGGATCAGCCATCCATCTGTACTGTGATCCCGTGTAGAATCACTGGTTAGAACAAAATTACAATAATGATCCATCAGTACGTTAAACGACAACATTATCCTGTCGGCTCTAAAAGATCACTACAGGGCTTTAATGGACTCTGCAGACATTTGTCTCCCATCCTCCAACAAGCGGTTAATGGAAAAAGGAAGCTGAATGTCTACTTGGAGACGATTGTGTCTCCCACGTCCAAAAACCGAATTAGGATGGAAACATTTGGCACCTCCAGCTTAATCCATTATCATATTTTCTTTTTATTAAAAAGGATAATAAATTTTTTTTCTGCTGATAAGCCAATTAATTTGTGCTGGCAGCTTTAATCAAATCGTTAACAAAAAGCTGCTTTGTCATCGTGTTACTTTAATTAAAAAATAATGAAAACAGTGCAATCGTGTGTCCAAAGAACCGTGCTGCTGATTTTAAATTTTAACCCCAATTAGATGGAGAGAGGAGTAAAAAAATGGACTGATAATACATATACTAAGCATTTACAGGGCCTGATTTTAACATATCCTTAGAATAATTATCTGAAGTGTGTTATACGTATAATAGACATTTCTCATTATAAGGAACAAGAACACTTGCTCTACTGATTATGAAACCATCAGAGCTTCAACATGAGTAAACCAAAGAAACCACAAATCCATACAAATTTGTGTTTATCTCCATTGTTGCATCTGCAAGTGTTTTGAATCACCTTGGTCTTTTTACATGACCCAATGCTTGTTCGGTGTTCCATTTTGGTCACTTTTATTCCTGTTTATATCATTTCACATCTGTTAGCATGCATCATTTTTCTCATCAAGGTAATATTTTATGTCCTTTAAGTTGTTTTGTAGTTCATGCAGATTATTTTATGTCATATTTACCTTTCATGTCGTATTGCTTCTGTTTATTCTTAATGCTATGTTTTGGGGGGTAAATGTTTTAAACATCTCCGTTTATTTTATGCAAATTATGCCACATATATCAAATCACTCTCAGTTAGTAGAAGCCCTCATGTCTGCCCTGTCATTTGACTATCGGACCCACCTACCGTATGACTGGGCCGAGCAGCAGCAGGTGCAGAAAGAGGACCAGAGGCCGGTCGCGACCCACGTCTCTGTGGATGAACGTCAGAGTTAACTGGATGAGCACAGCGGGCAGCAGCATGAAGGTGATGGTGAAGCTCATCCAAATGGTGTCTTCGCTCTCGTGGTAGTCGCTGCTCAGCACGGCGGCGATCACAAACTCTGCGCAGTAGAGCACGGTGGCCAGCACGACGCTGAGCGGAGGACGCACCCGGCCATGGTTGACCACCAGCATGACCTCGCTCTCCACCACAGACGAGGGCCGCTCCATGTCAGTGATCTCCCCCTCCTGCTCCTCCGCTACAGCCATTTCGCACATGTTGGTGTTTATCTTTGTTAAAACACACCACTAGCGGAAAAAAGCAGGGCTTTTTAAGCTAGCTCTGCGCTAAAAAGTTTTGTAAAACTGTATCTTAATACGCCGCCTTTCCCAACTTTCCACCAAGTCTATCATTGTAGGTTTGTCATTGTAGTCAACCTCAGTCCTCGGCGGAGCTACCACTCATCTTTAGGCACACAATAACACCTTATACGGGGCGTTGCGGTCCTCTGTGGCCACTTTAATGCAGAAGGAATTGCCTCACATCGGATCCGATGATCTCTGCGCTGGCAGCGTGCAGGTCCGGAAAAGTTCAGCCTTGTGACACAATCAATGTCACAGATAGTCCACGCAGGCAGCCATAGCCGTGGGTCATTGGTGGCATCAGTGAGCCAGTTGTTCCAGACCTTGAACACACAGCGAACCGCAGCCGATGACTGGGACTTCCAGAGTCAGCATACTTGCTGGCGCTGTCAGCTGGGTCGTGTTTTTACGGTTGATTCAACAGCTGCGTCAAGTCAGAGAAGTAGAACCAGACCGGAAATGACGAATCATTTTCAAAATTATACACAAATGGACCTAAGAGCCTGGGCATACTTCATAAAACACGAAACCCGAGGGCAGTGTACCTGTACGTCGCCTATGAATACATGGATTTTATTGCACAATGAATGTCTAATTCATTTATTTTGGGGTGGGAGTGTGGGTAAGAGGGCGGTGATAGAACAGTTGACAAATAATGTGAATACTGCAAAACATAAGATCAATGTCAACATGTAAATTTACTTAAGTTTTTTTTTCTTTCCATTGATTTTATTGATAATGGATAGAGGAAGAATGCAAATATAACAATTATGACAATATAAAATAACCAATGCATCTCAAATCTGAACAATGAGATGCGAACAAAACATACATTCACAAAACGGAAAGCACAAGCTTAAAATAACACTAAGAGATCTACTATAATTTGAGGTTAAATAACTAATTTAATAGTTTTGCTTTATTTATTGTTTTTCTTCTCCAAATTTTCAATTTTACTCCAAAATGCATGAAGGTTTGTTTTAAAGTGGGAGTAGAAGGGTTTGTTTTTCTGCCAAATCATTTTGTGCAATATTTTGCTAAAATAATGATTAAGTTTAATTATGTATTGGCTGAAAGATTTGAGTTAGTGACTATAAGAAGTAATTCGAGTTTCTCAGAGGGATATATTTTCTTATCTTTTTGGAAATGTATCTTTGTAAGTGGAGCCAAAAAGAGTTTACAAGAAAACAATCAACAAAAACATGTTCAGTGGTTTCTCCCTCACACCCACAGAATGTACAACTGTTATTTATAGTAGATATTTGCCTTTGAAGTGTAGTACCTGTGCACAATCTTTGCTTTTTTATATTTAATTTTTTTACAATCATTTATTGGTGAAGTAACAGGAAGATTGAGTTCCATAGAAACTTTCCGAAGATGACATTAAGTTTTGTTGTTGTGGTTGTTGTTTTTTTACAGCGCCCCCCAGAGGTAAGGTGATGGGGATATTAACGTTGTAGAGGACATATGCACAAATTCCTTTTTAAATGTGTTTTTGAGCGTCTATTTTGGTGCTCAAAGTCACTACCAGGTCAAAAACGCAGTTATGAACCAGCAGTTACCTATTATAGCCACTTAAAGGCCACATGTCAACATAATTAATAAAGTTGGAACATTTTCTAAGTTCCTTTACAGGTCCCATTGATCCAAATTTCCATTATATAGTTAAATGTGTCAGTATTGTTATTGATTGATACCGGCATAATATGATAATAAGGGTAAAAAATAATATAATAATTTTATTTTCTCTCCGGACAGACCTGGGGATTCTTCTTCTGTCTACCACAGGCATATGTGAAATAAGGCACAGCAATGTGCAATGATTTCCCTTCCAATCTGATACAAAACTTGTATGATATTTGCTGCTAGTATCATATTGATCTGATACTGAAGACTTTGAACAAAGGCTATATGTGTATGGAACATCAAAATACTAATTGGGGTATTTAATTGAATTTCCCTCTGGGATTAATAAGTTATTTTTCATTTCATTAAAATGATAACTTCACAACAGTGCAGCTGCATCTTGCCAACAAATATACTTTTTTCGCCACTCTACCTGCATAGAAGAGCAGAGAAGGACTGGTTTCAAACCTGAACCACCTGCATCAGGGACCTGCAGCCTCTACATGGGACAGGTGCTCAACCAGTTTAGCTACACCCTTTATTAAAAGATGGTGCAGGGTTCATTGAGATGATCCATCGCTTAATTTTTGGCCCTTAGACAGTATGTTGTCTTTTTTTTTCAGTCTTGAGTTTTTTCGTTCTATATTTTATTGTGTTTGATCATTGGAATCCTGGCTTGTGTGTGTGTGTTTTTTACATGTATGTGTATATATACATATGTGTATATGTATATATTTGAAATCTTATCTTTTATCCATAGTTGTTTATTTCTATAGATATATCTGTCTTGTGCTGATGATTGTTTTGAATAATTTGCACACTGTTGCTGCTGCTACTGCTGCTGTAACAAAATTCAGTTTCCTGCGAAGGATTAATAAAGATTCTTAACTTAACTTAAATATGATTTGAAAAGGATATATTCTCATCACCTGATTGGTAATGAGTTGCAACCACTCCTGACTACTTCATATGTAACTTTCTGACCACAAACATAAGTTTCTGACACATTTTCATGGCACAGTGACATTTATCATGTACCTTCCCAGATCTGTTGTTTTGCCAAACAAAACGCTGACTGACTGAATTTAAAGTAATTTCAACTGTTTACATTAGCTTAGGCTGACTTAAAAAAATCTCCATAGAAGTGGAAATAAAGAGCAAACCGAAGAATATTGATTCAGTATATTAATGTGAGGCTTTCCGGAATTACATGTGTCATGTTACATAAATGACTGTGACTAATGCCATAAATAATATTACAGCTGGTACCAGTGGATGTATGGGTCACAGCAGAACAATTTAATGATCTTCTGGGTCAATCAAAAATAAAACAGTCCTAAAAATAAAATAAAACAATAACAAACAAAATTATTCTGGTTGAGAAAAACCAACATAACCTGTTATCATGTTTCATGCTCTCTGGAATCAAACTACATGCTTTTCATTGTAAAACACCATCAAAACTTTATTTAAAAAGTTCACATAAGGTCTGTGTATCATTGTTTCATAATTTTTAAATAAATCTTTTGCTTTGCTTGTCTTGTCTGGCACCATAGCAAGCAGAATGGCAGTCTGGCTACTGCACTGTGTTTTCCTTACTTAAAATTTCCAAAAATTAAATAAAAATGTATTTATAAATTTTCTAAATCAAAGAATCGCAAGAATTCCAATTGAAATCAAATCAGCACCCAAAAAGCCAAAAAATGGCTGAATTAGGAGCAAAGCATTTCGTCCCAACCCTGTCTAAAAGAAACCACTATGAAGAGCCAGCACAGAAAGATCAGTTTCTCTGCACTTCCATTTTTAGTTTCAGCCAGCAGGGCGGGCCTGGCCTTGTTACAGTGACCCCTAGCTGAGTGAGGCGTGAACAGGTGTAGACGACAAACAGAGGACGGTTCATTAAAACTCCACTTTGTCCTCCTATTCACTCCCACACAACTGTTTACTTGTTGTAGATGGTATGTTCATTGGACATTTTGTGAAAATGTCACATCAGCTAAACTTCTAATAGAAATATGGATGAGCTGTTTCCAAGATGGATAGTTTATTGATAAGCTACATTGGCAGAAATTTTCCTATCATTATATGCTACCTTAAATAAGCTCACATTTTTACTGAGTTAAAAATCAGGCAGTCAGTCAGTGCTTCCTTACCAGTGGCAGGACATGTATCCTCACTGTGTCCGCTCATAGACATAAACACCATGACAAACTTCTCCCAAGTCAGTCCTAAAAACCTGGATGAGATCATTTTTCATCTTAAAACCACCACTTGCTGTCTTGACACCCTGCCAACAGGGTTTTTCAAGACCGTTTCAGGATGCATGGCCTCAGATATTCTACAGATTGTAAACATGTCCCTGCTTTCAGGTGTCTTCCCTCAGAGCCTAAAAAAACCCGTCATCAAGCCACTCCTGAAAAAGAACTTAGACCCAACCCAACCCAATGAGCAGCTACAGGCCGATATCAAACCTCCACTTTCTTAGTAAGATTATAGAAAAAAACTGTTTTCCAACAACTACACAACTTCCTGACACTAAATAACTGTTTTGATATCTTCCAATCAGGTTTCCGGCCACATCACAGCACTGAGACTGCTCTTGTTAAGGTCTTAAATGACATCCGCTTGAACACGGATAGCAGAAACATTTCAGTCCTGGTACTGCTGGATCTCAGTGCTGCTTTTGACACGGTTGACCATAATATCTTATTAGACCAGCTGAAAAACTGGGTGGGACTTTCTGGCACTGGATTCAACTGGTTTGAGTCCTTACTAAAAGAAAGGGATTATTTTGTGTCTATAGGTAACTATCAATCTGAGCAAACTAAAATAACCTGTGGATTTTCCCAAGGCTCGATCCTAGGGCCCCTGTTGTTCAACATCTATATGCTCCCACTCGCTCACATTATAAAAAACAACAAAATTTGTTACCATAGTTACGCTGATGACACACAGATATACATAACCATCACATCAGGAGACTATAGTTCGATCCAATCACTGATCACATGGATTGATCAGATTAAAGACTGGATGTGTCACAATTTTCTGCAGTTAAATGAGGACAAAACTGAAATCGTTGTCTTTGGAGCCAAAGAAGAAAAATTAAAAGTCTGCACTCAGCTTCAGACGGCTAAGTTAGAAACCACCAGTAGAGCCAGAAACCTGGGTGTAGTCTTGGACTCAGACCTGAACTTCAGCAGTCACCCTTAAGGTTGGATCGTTGGATCCTTAAGGGGTTAAGACAGTTGTGAAGTCAGCCTACTATCACTTAAAGAACATATCGAGGATTAAATGACTGATGTCTCCACAGGATTTAGAAAAACTAGTCCATGCATTTATCTTTAGTAGACTGGACTTTCTTTAATTTTCTAATTTAGTGATTTTACTTTTGTTTTTATTTTTTTTATTGCTTTCTGCACCTTGCTGTAATGTTTCTAATGTTTGTATGTTAAGCACCTTGAATTGTCGTGTACATGAAATGTGCTATACAAATAAACTTGCCTTGCCTTTTCCTTCCACAGTGGTAGTTTTTAACTTGGAGCAACTTCCTCTTGAACTGTGAGACAACAAAGAGAGTTATTCAGTGTACATTTTACTTGCAGCCATTTCAATAAAGCTTACCCTAAATGTGGAGACCTCCTCCTGCCTTATCAGATCCCTTCTGACTGATATACAGTACTGTATTTGTCCAGGGTTTCAGCAGATTGTATGAAGACTTGTTATTACTAATGCATGCGCTGGGTGAAAGAGCGGCATGGGTGAGCGATTGCAGACTGTAGGCTGTATGTGTTTGTGGAACCGAGGGGGAGTGCAAAACAGAATCCTCATTACATGCCTTGTGCAACTTATTGTATTGCCAGCCAGTCAGGTCAATGAAAGAGCACACTACTGGTCTGTTTCAGTTCTGCACAGGGAACCTGAAATAAACCATAAAGCCTATTTGTTTATGTGATTTCTTGCCAAAAGATTGTGCAATAAATATGGAGCTGCGGCATTCAGTCGGCTTGTTTAGCCTGAAATCAGATTTGGAGTCATCAGGCTTAGCTAACTGTCAGTAGGATATAGCTCTTGATTATATCCTGCTGTGCAGACATGGACTGTTTTCATTTTCTCATCTCTCCAGGAAAAAGAATTAATATTTTCCAAATTTACTGTGATAATTCAGGTGGTTTTAAGTAGTACGTCTTTAACAGTAACAGCATTTGTGGGCGTCTTAAATGTATCAGCAGTGAGGTGAGTAATAATTGGTGGGGGTGTGGTAATCAACTGCTGCTGTTTTTGCCTTGGTGTGTGTGTTTGTGTCACTTTTAGCTGACACAGGGATGTGGTCGGTGTCTTGGATGAGTTAGCTCAGCAGAGGAGGGCGGTGCCTGATTGGATGTGGGTTTAATGACATAATGAGATAAAGCCTGCACTGAGACAACAGGATGCACAACGGACACTGACAGCAGAAGTACTCTCTGGGAATATGAGGCCATCTAGTGGCTGATACTGCATTTAAACTGTGCTGGACAGGCTTAATCATTACATCAAAACCATTATGTAACCTGGCTGGTACAGTATGTTGCATTCATCCTTTGTGAACGCTGAGGTGAGCAACAGCTCAGATGGTTCCATTCAGACTGACATAAGTGTTTTGGTATTATTAGCCTTTCATCAATTGTTTAATTGTAACAAATTACTTTTGGGGCAGAATGAATTAACGACAAAATGGGAGATTTAGTTAAAAAGTTAAATACAGGGTCAAAATTATGCACACCTTATATTTAGCTGAATGCCTATAAATTTCAAAAAAGCACGGTTTTGGCTGATTTTTGGTTTGATATTTTACTTTTCTTCTTTGTTTGATTTTTTGGTTTCCTGATACGAACTTCAAACAACATACCAGGGTTGAGGTCAAGATAGAAGCTTCATCCAATCCATCTGGTGTCTGTCTGAGAAGTTACTACCACGACCATAATAAAACTTCTGGAATAACATTCTCCGAGCTAAATGCCTCATTTTTATCCGGCTTTCATGGCAAGTTTTTGCCTAAACTTTATTCATGAGGAAAATGTGCTTTAATTCACCTTTTCAGTAACCTTTAGATCTGCTAGAATCTGCTGCATTAAATGACTCCCAACTTGTGTAAATCAGTGATCCACATTTTCTTTTCTTCCATTTCTCTGTGCTTTGTTTAGAAGGATAAATTATATTAAACTCTTTATGCTGACATCGAGCTGCAGTAAGTCATGATCACTAACAGGAAGAGAAGAGGCCATGGCAAGTTTAAAGGACATATTGGAAGCTTTTGCAGTTTTGCAGTACTGCAGTAAGGGGGTGTGGTTAACCTGCATTAGGTGAAAATCAATAAATGACTGCATGCAACTGCTACACCTCTCTCTCTGTGTGTGTGTGCATCCTGGTCAAAAAAAACCGATGGCTCTGTAACTTTTCTTTTCTCCATTGTTAGTTTAGTCGACCTTCTGTCCTTTTAACTGTTATCGCAGCTCAAATAATCTGGGTTGGTGATGTTTGGTTTTCTGTAATGCCAGGACACATGCTCAAAGATAGAATCAAACTGGTTTTGAAAAATGAACCATATCTAATCTAATGTAAGATAATCCTGCTTCAACAGAATACCAGTTCATAAAAATAACTGGTATTTTGAATGGAAATTTTTAATCAGAACTGATACCCCTTGTAGAAATAATCACTTCTTTGAGCATAAAAAGGCGGTTACTCTCAAACTGGTAAACAATATCAAGCTCAGGAGAATAAAAAACAGCAATTTAGCCATATTTAGCCCCAAAAAATGCAACAAACAGGCAGTTCAATCCAATCCACTTTATTCATAATGCTCATTTTAAAAACAGAACCTGTCTCAGCAATATCAAGAGGCTGACTAAAATAAAAACATGCATAAAATTAAATAAATAAAAGACACAGAGGACCACACAACTCACACAGCGTTAAAAGCCAGAGAATAAAAGTGGGTCTTAAAGGGGGCAGAATGTTCCAGAGTCTGGGGCTGACTATAGAGAGGGCCCTGTCCCCTTGAGTTTTAAGTTTTAAGCACCACAAACTGGGACTGGCCCTCGGTCTAAAGGTTAAGAGGGGAAAATAAAACTAACATCTTCAAAAAAAATCATAGAGCAGTACATACACACCCACCTGCTTTTATTATTCGGACTCATATAATCACAGAGAAAACACTACGGCCAAAGCTTATTGTTTGTACGCTCACTAAGCACATCACGGCTCGACAGTATGGCCAGAATCATCTCACAATCCAGGAAAGACTTAAGCTTAAATCTTTCTGACTTCACAGAGAAAAGGAGATCATCACGTCAGACATCACACCACCTGACACATTTAGTTCCCCGAGACGGATTTATGCACCTTTATTCTCTCCTGTTAAAAGAAGGGCTTGCGCTATCCAATGAGATCAGGAGCTCGCTACAGAGAGCGCTGGGATTGGTGGACATGGCAATACAACATTTCCCAGGTTGTACCTCCCACATGGGGTGACCAAAGGCTTAGTTTGAGCCTGATTAGGTTTGCAGCAGGTGGATGCAAGATGTTAGTAGAGACGAGCACCCAAACAAATGAATGGATATAAACTTGCTTCTGTGAGTATTTTCTGAATATCTTGATGAATATTTGCATATTGCATCTTTTGCGTGTCATTTTATAGTTCGGAGGAGTTGTAACTGGTCATAGTGGTTTAGTGAAGGAATGTCAACTCTTTGTTTTGATCCTCAGATTCACTGTAATTCACATATTAGTCATTTATTCACTGCAAGTGTGACATTACGGTGTCATGTTGCAGCTCAGTGTTTATTACAGAAATGTTTACCAGAATGATTAATTACAAATAACTATTCATAAAGATTGATCTGTTATTGATAATGATGATTGGTAAAGAGTCGTTAGCTGCTGGTGCAAAGCGGGTTTATTGTTTACATGAAGATGTTTTCTACAGGATTTCATAAATGATTAACAGGATGTTTAAGAGGAGCACAAACAGTTTTACAATTTTATCTTCTGCCTTGTTCTGTATTGTAAATTTCTTTGTTATATTTATGCTGTTCAATTATTTTAAATGAGCATACATATTTCCATGTAGGCACATGTTCTTTATATGCATTTTGAAGAATAACAGAAGTAATTGAAAAAAAAAGAAATGCACAAGACATTTTTTAAATTACACTTTGTGCTTCATGGGATTTAAATATATTATTTTCCCACAAAGAGGAAACATGTATTTACATCCAATCTTCATAATGTCTATGAGCGTTCACATTAGGTACTGGACTTATTGAGGCTCTATACCTCTGTATCAGGCAGTCACCATGTGATTATTTCAAAACATTGTGAAAAATGACAACAAACAAAAGAAATATGGGTCAGTTTGTTAGCATCTCTGTAGAAGTGGGCCATTCTTAACTGGCTTTAGCAGATTATGGTGCCTGAACAGATGCGCTGCTCAAATGACTGTTAGATCTGCCAGATTTTTTTTAGCACACTGTAGACCCGACTTACTCAGACACACCTTCTGCTCCGTATGTACTCAAAGGCTCAGGCACAGTATGCGTAGTTCCCATGACACAGAGGAAAGCTGTCCATCTGTAAACCTCTCCGCAAAGCCTGCAGGAGACAGACACAAACAATCTTTGCAGTGAACCTGCTTATGACCTCCCCAGTTACTCAACCAGACAGCTGCATGTGTGTGTTTGAGCCATCCTAAGGTTTACCACCTGTCTGCAGGTATCAGTTCCAGAGAAGATGGTGGCCACTGTGCACACCTTATTCGCCACAAGTCAACATGTTCAACCTGATCAGCAACTGCTGCACCTGGGTCTCCAAAATACAGGAGCCAATAAGGTACAGATGATGATGTTTTTTTCTTTTTATTTGAATCAGACTGGACTTAATCAGGCTCCATGCCTCTGTATCAGGCAGTCACACTACATCAACCACAACAGAAACTAAATGGGGTACATTTCCATTTTTCAGTTCGAAATGCCAAATTTCCAGATTCTCCATCTGTTTTTCTGGATAGTTCCTTCATTCTGACTTTAAAAAGCTAACCAATAAATGCAGTGTCGTATTCAAACAGCAAGTTGGAAAATAAGAAACCACAACAAAATGCACCAACATCATTCCCTGAACAGTATGAAAGACTTCCTTTTAAAATAAATAAATAAAAAAAAAATGTTAAATACAAGTACAAGCTAAGAACAAGTTTCTTGGTACACATGGGTCCGTTTACAAGTGCTTGATGGTTTTTGAGACAATTTTCATGCTTCCAGATACTTTATAAACCGAGTGTACTTATATAGCACTTTCCTAGTCCAATGACCACTCAACGCACTTTGACACTACTTGTTACATTCACCCAGCATATACCACACATACTGAGTGCTACTCTACACACCATATTCACAGACAATTGAACGGCTGACCTTCCGGTTGGCAGGCGACTGCTCCTGAGCTGCAGCCGCCCTCAGACTTGGTGCTAAGTGCTGCAAAGTGGCAGCATCTGAATTTTCTTCTCCATTTATACCAAAGTGGGAAATGTGTTTTTTCTATGATAAATATTTTGTCATCCTTGATTTGTCATCTATCTATCTATCTATCTATCTATCTATCTATCTATCTATCTATCTATCTATCTATCTATCTATCTATCTATC
>JBBDHI010000007.1:15185171-15198040 GCA_037177115.1 Craterocephalus stercusmuscarum
GCATCACCCTAAATCACCTACATTAGTGTCACCAAAACTTATAATGAGGTGAAGTAATTAGGCTATCAATCTTTTAGGCTTCCTGTTTGTTTGTAAACATGCAAACTGAAAGGAAAAGAAAAAGGAAGCAAAATTGTATGTTGCTGTGGAATTATGAAAGACAGATTTGTTTTTGCCTTCATTTTGTGAAATCTGGTCTAATCATTTGGATTTCAGCATCACCAGTTACGTCACCATTACTGGACGCTGCTTTTGGATCCTTTTCAAGAAAAAAGACCAGCACAAAAGCATAAATGCAAGAAAACCCATGGCCTGGTCTGAGGCACTTCTGAACCATTTTTTGTGAACACAGATTGTAGCTTCGTTTTAAAAAAAAGCTAGTTGAAACCATCTGGGTGGTTAATTGGCTCCTGGATCCTTTTCAAATAAACTGGGTGAAATCACAGCAGGTACCTCTCAGCTTTCTTTGTGGTGTGAATTTACCCTGAAATATTAGTTTTTTTTTGCCTTTTTTGTGTTTTTGGATTTCGTCCATGCTGATTAATTTGATGTTTGTTCTTTTTATTTGGCAAAATGTTGTGTGTTTAAACTCAAGCTGTCTCACAGGTAGGCTGGAAATAATCAATGTCAGCATGTGTTTAATTATTTTAAGAATCAATTAAGCTGACATGCGTTATTGATGGATGACTTGGAGAGAATAATGTTGCCTTCTGAAACGTGACGCATCATCTAAGCTCCCAAACAGAGAATATTTAGATTGATAATTTCCTAATTTGAGGGGAAACGAAACCAATCATCAAAACAAATAACCATCTAATCTTTTCACAAGCTAATTTATTTAATCATACTGATACCGCTCTAAAGTACTGTTGACCCATACCTGTAACCAATACCAATTTATTTTCAATTGAATATATTTAATTTCACCATTGTTTGTAAACTGATAAGATAATTAAACCTTTCTTCCAATTGGAGTGGTAGAAGTATTTGTATCGGTACTTGTGTCGGCACGTACCCAGATTCAAGTGCCAGTATCATATCGCTTTGGAAAAAAGTGGTATCGTTGCATCCATAGCAGCATGGTGGAGTTCCTTCGTCGCTCAGATCCTCACATCGATGTGAAAACTTCGTGTAAGGTTTGCTTTTGTTGCAAATTTCAGCCCACTGTCACAGAAGATGAAAAGACGAGCTCTCTCAACCTCGAGCCAAATTACTTTCAGCCTTTTTTTTCTCCTTTTTTTTTGGACTCAGCTCCCTCTAAGCTGTGACTTGAATCAGAGCCGCCCTCCTGCAGCTCTCCCAACGCAAGTTTTAATCTCGCTCCAGCCACGGCTCCACTCGCCGCTGTGAAACCCAGGAGACGCAACCTCCGGCGCCGGAGCCACTTTACAGAGAGCATCCCTCTGATGTCAGCGCGAGCGTCTCCCACACTCCGCCGCAAATCTTCATCTCGCGCCGTTTCTCTCCTGTCCTCACTTTCCTCGTGCATTCACCGGAGTAGCTTATATCCGCGGCGTCTTCGCCAGCGCGGTTCCCGGAGCCGGGCCAGCCCTTTCCGAGCCAAATCCCCGCCGCAGGGAGAGCAAGGTAAGACTGTCGCTCCAGCACGTTTGTGATTAATGGATTACTCCTGGAAAGATGTGTTTTTGTTGGGAAACAGAGGACTCTCACACCGCCTCTGGGGCACCCTGGCTGCAGTTATGTTCCTGAGCATCGTCCTGGTCACAGTTTTCAAGCTGGATTTCTAGAATTGATCGACATGCATGTGATGGATGGAGGTGAGCTCCAGGACGATCGCAACCCCCTGTTTTCATGTGCGCTTCTGGAAAATGTGCACCAACTGTATGTTTAGTCTTCCCCTTTTTTATGTTTACTTCTCTGCCAATGTGAGCGCTCAAACAATGCAACATACACACACCGGTTTCTCCATTCACTAATTGTGGACGGGAGGAAGAAGAGTCGCTGCTTAAATGTGGACTTTGTTTTGTGGGGTCCGACAGATCTCCCCAGGGAGTCTCACTCCCTGCAGAATTACAGCGTGATTTAGTGGGCTTTTCCTCTTCATCACTTAGTCCGAGTGGAGACTGGCGTGGTGAAGGAAGACTGAGGTGTTAAGCTGGTTTGAACTCTTGAATGTGGCCAGTAATTATGGGGGGCAATTACACGGTGTGCGTCTAAAGCCGCAGACTTCTTTGAAAGGCTCCATGATGCAACACAGTGGGAAATTCAGGGAAGTGTTTGGAAGGAGGAGGGTGAAATCCGAGTTTTCCCGAAGGTGATATGTGAAGGGTTTGCAGCAGCTTATATGCAATGAGCTGAACCTACTTTCACCCATAATCTAAAGCGTTTTAACTTACTACAGAAAACTTCACAATCAGGATGACTGGCAAGTATTGTCAGCAGTTTTTAATACATAATTCCCGGATTTGACTGTTTCATAACCTGGCAAGCTTGGAAATAATCATCCACGTTTCATTTACCTAAATTCCCCCAGCCTATAATCTTGGTCATTTAAAAGCACCTCCATAGCTTATTCTCCTTTTACCTGCAGATGCTTCATCTTTGATGGTTCATGGCTCAGCTCAGGATTAAACTGATGATCTCTGGATACATTAAGCGGTTTACTTAAGTGTTAAAAAGGATCAGCACCTTCCTAAAAAGGGGGCCTGAAGTGACACCATTTCTCCCAGAGATATTCTTCCGAAAGAGGATTTGTACATTGGCATTCATCAGGACCTTTCTGTGTTAACAGTGCTGTTTATTTAAAGTAGCTTCAGAGTATTTTATCTGAATCCCAAAGACTACATCAGAATTTCCTCTAGTAGGTGGGTTGATGATAGGATTGCACATATTTCTTGATCTTGAGGTCATGCTGCAAGCAAATGCAGCATAAAGAAGACATGGTGGGTTTTGTAATGGTTAATACTGACTATCATATGTGGTGATGTCCGTGTTGCTCTTTGTAACAGGAGTGTTTCTCAAGCCCCCACTCAGTGGTGAATAATTGTGAGAGACTTAACAGGATTACAAGGATGTTCCATTGTCACTACCTCTCTGTTTCTGCGTGCCTTTTGGTCATTTTTAATGCATTTTCCTGCACCCTCCCTCTGGTGGGATTTTGTAAAGTATAGATAAAATCAAGGATCTGCTCATTTTAGTTACATTAAGTCATTCTTAAGGAGGGTAATGTGTTGGATAAGGTCGAGATGGTGGTTCTCCTTTGTCGTTCTCTGTCAGATGAACAACCTTCAAGCCTTCTCTGTATTGACACCAAACATGATGTAAATGTGTGAGTACCTATTTTTAGGTTGCTTACAGTTTATGTGAATTTGTGTTGCTGGTTGGAAATGCTCAGCTGCTACCTTTCATAACTGTCTTGGGTGTTAATGCATCAGTCTAATGAAACTATGCCGTCATTTATTTATTCCAGACACGTGGATTATATAACTATAAATTTGTAACCTTTTACTTGTAAAAACTATTTTAGTTGTTCCTGGTTTTGCCAACTAATGGCCCATTTTGCCTGCATGCTGCTTATCCTGATCTTTAGTGACCTTTTTAAAGCTTTTTCTTTATGAGTTAATTTAAGTGGCTTGCTTATGGTCAATCTCACTTGCTGCCTATGAGGCCCAGGTGACTCAGGTTGTGTATAAACCTGCAATTTTCTGCTTTACAAATGTTGAACTGCATTGTTCCCTTGCAACCCTCTGGCACAAGCGAAGTTTACCTTTTTAGGTTTCATAAGACTCAGTTTTGAATGGGAAGGGAAAAAAGTTAATCCTAAGACGTAATCTTTGCACACTCAAGGTAGAGAACTGCTTTCTTTCATGGTTTATTTTCATCTTCCCTTCCAAACTAACATCAACATTACCATTCTAATTTTATAAAATGTAATTATTTTCTGTTATGTGTAAAATAAATATTGTTAAAGATTATTTCAGGCATGTTCTTCTTTCCCTTCACATTTTTAATTCAGGAGAGTGATCTGAAAATGTCATCCTTTGTTAAAGTCTGCCTGAGGTCTTCAGTAACTCTAGCAGAGCATTAAGAATTAGCAACCTACCAACTGCTGTGACATTAAATATGCTTAGCCTGAGTAGTTTCTTTATTTACTATTAGAAGGTGATGGGAGGGCAAATGCTTTGATTATGAATAATCATACTAGTCCCATATTGGCTTTCTCAAGAAGCTGTGGTTAGAAAGTCATGACCTCAGTGGGGCATCGTAAAGTGAAACTGGTGTTGAGATTAAATTAATGTTGACCACAGTTCCTTGATGTCACCCTGCTCTTTAGTGGAGCAATAAAGATGGAGATTTTATTTTCCCTCATCACTTTACATAGTCGGGATGAGTATCTGCATTTTATGATTCAGCTTTTGTCTGTATTTAACGTATAGATTCAGAGCGTTTTTTTGTAGACTTTGTAGCTGCCCTTCTTTCACATCGGATAATCAGCATAAATGCAGTGAACTCCTCCCGGAGTCTCTGCTCCACACAGTCAGCGCGGCTGAGAATATTGGGACTCATTTAGTATTGTACTTACTCTAGCAGCGAATGGAAAAAAAAGGAAAGCTCAATAATCCAATGAGTTTGTATTCTATGAAGCTTTATTTGAGTTTCATAGAGTTTCTGCTCTCATTTCATCTTACCGGTTTATTTTTTATAAAGTGCGCAGAATGCTTAAAAAGAAAGTTGCTTGTCATGAAAAAGGATGTGAAAACACTTGATTCAGCGTTGCAACATTATATGTTTTGCTTAATCAGATAAGGATTTATACAGGCTGCTAAATTGCTCCTCTACTGCTATATTTGCTTGAGCAGCACAGCTAAACATGCGGAAAACAAAATATTCTCCAATAGGTGTTCACTCTTCCCAGGTGGGCACTACACTGTATGATGGGTACCATATCTGAACGAGATGGCTGTCCTAACAAGCCTGTACATGCTGACTGAATCGTTTTTTTGTACTGTATAAATGTCTTTGTATCCTGTGTGTGAGTGAGTTTGGAAAATTAAGTGGTGTTATGTTTTTTTATTATCATTCAACCAAAAGAGAGAGAGAGAGAAAAAAAACAAGATTATCACCAGGAGAATATTCAAGGGGATGTCTCACGTTTTTGGGGGCACCGCCTACATATTTAGCAGTGTTGCTCATTCTTCAACAGCATGATCTGCTGTGATGTGGACGTGATTAATCAGACTTTCCAAAAATGTATGAAACAACAACGAATAGTAACTTTCTAAATACTCGGCATTCTTGACTCTTTCAATGGTACAGGGACAATTATTTGCTTTTAGAGCCATCGCTGCGCTGCAGCATCCCAAGGCTGAGAAACTGCCACTTTTACAGCCAGGCTGCTGTGTCTATGTTGGGAAAAAGACATGTTTTCACATTTCGCTTTTCATCCAAGATGTCTGTGGATGTCCTCTCTTCAATGGGCAAAATGGCTTTCCACTGTTTGCAGTGGACTTGTGATGGGTGAGATGGGTGTGGGTGGAACCTCAGCTAGTGACATTTGTTTGATAGTTCTGTTCAGTCATGGCAGCACAAATTCTCTGCGTCATGTGCCAAACCATCATTTCAGTATCACAACATTTTGTAAGAAATACATGTACCGTTGCTCACCTTGCAGTAAGAAGTAGGTTTTCAGTAATCTGAACCTTCTCCAGTAAATCTGGAAGCATGCTCATAGCTTCTCTCCAACCTTCTCAATCATGTCTGTGACCCAATAAAAGTGTGTAGTGGGAAGGTTTTTCCAACCATTGCGACATCCCAAACTTAGCCCGATCAAAAGTTTTTGTAATTCAAGATATCAATATTGAATCTTAATCTCATGTTAAAAACGCACAGTCCTGCACTCCGTGGTGGTTGGATGGCTCATAGGCATCATTATGTGCATTTCTGGAGCCGTGGCTGCCAAGCAGCATCCCGAGGCGGACAAACCGCATATTCTGCGTGAGGTTGCTGCTTAGTTTGGCGTTATGCATGTGTCACAAACCAGCAAGCTGTTTTAAACACATTGGCGCCGTGGCTGCAAAGAAGAGCAAGACATTATCAGCGGAATAAAAGGACGAGAATGAAACGATACAAGAGTTAATACAAGAGTCAAAATAAGACTGTGTTCACGATGGATGCCATGTTAGTTGTTGACAGGGGTGGCATTACTGAGAAAACTGCACAAGTTCTGTAATGTATCTTTAAGGTAGAATTAATCGACCAAACACAATTTAATGTGTTTTTTTGTGCGAAGTTTATTACTTGTAATTTCACAACATGGGAATTTTGGCTTTTTTAGAGCATTTTAAGAATAATCCTTATGTGTAAAGCAAGTCTCTAAACACAAAGTTATAAAGTGCGTCACGCAGCAGCAACAATATAAAGAAAATAATTCTTTTATTTATGAATGAGTGAATAAATATATTATGTAATATCAGATAAAATCAGGAAAGGTTCTACGATACAAATATATCTGAAGAATAGGATACTTACTAAACTGACCTTATCTTCTAAATAAGCTTGTTCCAGAGTTTTGGGGCTTGGGACCACAAAAGCTTTGTTACATCCGATCTTCCATTGTGTCTCTGGGATAACAAAGTCCTCTGCTACAGGATCTCAAACTTTTAACAGGCTCATAAAAGTTCAGATAAATAGGGTGAATGGCCATGGAGGTCTATAAAAGTCAACAGTAAAATCTTAAAATCAGTTCTAAAACATACTGGAAGCCAGTGCAAAGCTGCTGAACAGGAGTAATGTGCTCCCTTTTCTTGGTTCTACTAAAACCAAGAAAAGCATCTGAGTGGTGCTTGCTGGTTCATCTCAGCTTGTTTTCTTAGATATGGGAATTTTTTAAAATTTAAACATTTTTTATCTTATATAGCCTCTGTTATCATATAAATATAATGTATTACTGTGAGAAATATGTAATCCTATTAGTTTTGAATACAAGAGAGATGTAATTTCCAATGTAATCGTGCTGTCCGCAACCCTGAACTGAACCATTTGTTACAGAAAATGAATGAATAAATAAATACATGTGCTGTTCACCCTGATATGAACTGGTAAACTGTTCAGTTCTTCTCTACACAGTTCCCTTTGAACTGACTGTTTCTGGCTTAACTTGGGTGAATAGTCTGTGTAGTCCTCCTCACAGGGAACTTGGCAATCGTAATGCAGTTCAAGGTTGACTTGATCCCACTAATAAGTTCCCTGTGCAGCTTTGCAGACTGACATTCTGCAGATTCCATGTCACTTTGCACCACTGACCATTTCCTTCACAGCTGTGGTCTGTTTATTAAATAATGTAATAGAACCATGGCTGAAAATAAGGCCCAACAAATGCAACCTTTACTATATATATTTGTGTGGAAAGCTCGGGGCTGAAACCTGAAAGTCTGCTTGTACTTGGTTTATGAGACTGCTCATGTCTGCCTGGTTATTTTTTTTTAGGGTCACTGTGATTTGTTGGTACCAGTAAATACAACTAGATACGATATCAGAGATGTTGAAGGACACAGTTACATGATTGCAACACGAAGTTGAGATTTCCAGCAGATCTCGAATCCAAAAAAACATGGGGAACAGGAGGAGAATAAGGAATAGTCAGAACATATGGATGCAGGAAGACTGTTGGTGGTGAGACACCAGATGTATTGAGTTCATCCACACTTCCTACCCAACAAAAAACAAAAAACAAAAAGTGCCACCTGTCAGCAGCAAACGCCTCAGCTCCTGCTGGAATAATATAAAATATCCTTTCCCTGTGAAGTGGCGGCTCCTCCTGAGACTCAGACGAACGGATAGTTGTTGTACACCTCGAAGCATCATCAACCTGAGCTCTGCCGCCATCGGACAGGAGCGTTCAGTCAAGCAAGCCGCCGCAGTCCCATCGTCTCCCTGCACCCCTCCATCATCCTCCATCCCAGTGCCAAAGACTGGCAAAATGGACAAATGGGGGATGAATGGGGATAGAAAAGCAATTTGCCAACTCCATAAATTCCTGCGCCTGTGGTTACTATCCTTGGCCGCAGTGACTGCGAGCTATTATTTAGAATCTGGTAACCGATGCTTTCCTATTAACATTAAATGGGTTGGCGTCTGCGGGTTGTCTTCAGCGACACGTTTATGCTGGTTATTTACTGCCTGGGGCTGCAGGCCTTGCTCTGGGTGCTGCTCTGAGGGCCAGCTCCAGTGTGGCCCTGTGTGGCAAGTCATCCGTAATATGACAGGAAGGGAGGGGGACAGCCATGCCGACCGGTTGATTAGTTTACAGTATGTGCGAATGTTGTGCTGAATATGTGAGTTTGCGTGTGTGCAGAGCAGTGTGTGCGGATGAATCCATGTGTGCTTGCATGCTAACTTGTGTTTTTAATCAGGAAAGACCGCTCTGGTGGGAGTGGGAGCTGATCAACACATCCTTTTAATCCAAACCAAAACATCTTTAGTGACTGGGTGGTTTGCCATTAAATGTTGCACATATGTTTTAATACACACCCTCAGAGGATAAGTTGTTTTGACTCTCGGGGCTCTCTGACTTTTCATCAAGAGCCAGAAGCAGGTCATATGTATCCTTTGCTCTATGTTTCCCACTATGATCACCAGGCAGCAGCAGGATGAAGTCAAGATGTAAGGTGATATCTTAATCCTTCCGTCCTCCCTGCTAGACACACTGGCTTTGCTCTTTATCTGTATTTGTCAGCATGTGGAACAGGGCTATGACTAAACGTCTCCTTAACTGTTCAGCTTTTACGATAAATGATAAAAGTTCAGCAACATCTCAGCACAGATGTTATCATGTGAATATAGACGTAGACGACTGCTTTCCCCCTTTATTTGGGTTCAGATGCACTGATTGGAAAAGGTTAGATCTTTTGGGCAGTGATCACAGCGAGGACTTAATGGTCCATTTTAGTCCAGGGAAAATTAAATCCATCATTCAAACACAAGGCTGAATCATCTGTTCAAATAAACTACTCTTCAGGATAGATCTTCAGCTTGTAGAAGACTCTCAGCAGTCTTCTCCAGCTGCTACGCTCTAATTGGGGTTAATGTCTCCGGCACTGAGTGCAGCATGCTTCTTGTGGATCCTGCTGGCTTTGTTTCCCTGGTCGCAGCTTTGTTTGCTGAATAACCGAAATGCTTCCATACTGTTTCCTATAAATTTTACTCTCGAGTGGACCGATCGTTCTCGTGTCAGGTCTGGTTAGGGTAACATGGCATCTGCTCTCCTCCGGTCATCCGGAATCTCCTACACGTGTGTGAACGCTTGCTAATTGAATCTGACATGTTCTGATGATCTGATCAGTAGAGCGTCGTGACTGGCAGTGTGACCTCTGTTGAGTTTAAGTTATCCTCAGTGGACCTTATATCGGTTTGTCTTTGCTCAACTAATGAGATTTACTGTTAATATTATTCATGTTGCAGGTGTGTGTTGAATTGTGTTGCTCAGACTCATTTGAAATTTGTGACACAGTATCATGTTTATCTAGCGCTCACACTTGCACAGAGTTGCATGTGCATGTGGGAGGAAGGAATTTCCTGTAGTCTATGTACAGTTTTTGAATGCATGCATGAATGGGATGCAGATGCTGTTTGCAATCTGCATCGATGTATTTCTGTTGTGAAAAAGCTCCCGGCCCACACCTCAGTCAGAGACTACAATTTTCCCCTTTTCTTCTAAATCTAGGAAATGGGCTAGACTCAGATGGGTGATAGTCATTTTGCAGGCATAATTGCATATTTGTGGCAATTTGAAATCCCTCCTTGTCACACACAAGGTGATGAACTCATTAGAAGTGACTCCTGATAGTCTCCATCCCCAGTCTAACCTTCAGGCTGTGAATGAGAGAACAGAAGCATTAGAGACTGTTTTTCCGGCAATTCTCACAGGACAGCCCTATCCAGTTTTTCAAGATTAGTGTTTTTTTTTGTTGACTTTAAAAGTAAAAAAAAGGAGGCAAAAATCATGCAAAGAGTTTTGAGGTCATATACATCTGTTGCAGTTCTCAGACTTTAATTATCTCGCTCAGGCGATGGCTTGGTCACAATCATTATTAAAGAGGGACAAAAAATGCACATTTTAAGCATTAAAAAGGCTAGTGGAACTTCTTTCTTCTGTGGAACTTGTAGTGTTGTAACTTTTTAGTGGAACTTCTTCTGGTAAACTGATCATTTTTAATCCTATGATTAGTTGGTTGGATTAATGTGATTTTTGGCTCCTGATAGCTCTCAAAATTGATTTAGTTTTTCTTTTATTCGGGAGCAAATGTTAAAAGGCTATGCTGACATTGCTTCACAGTGCCACTAAAATTTGACTTCCTCCTAAAATGAGTTAGAAAATAGTCTGATGACAGTCTACATCACTGCGACTGTCTTCTGACTCCTCCTGTTGAGTTTTGATTGATCATCAAGGGAGTCCTTCTCTGAACTCGGTGATGAAATAGGAATTAAACTTCTCTCCAGACAATAATGCAGTGTTTCCATTCCATTTAAAGTGGGAAAGGGGAAAATAATTCAAATTCTGCATGCAATGGCGTGTATGTTACTGTGCTACTGTACAGTACAAGCACAGACTAGCCGGGTCGATACAGCTCTTGGTCCCTAAATCAGAAATCATTTCTCAAAGCTGCGTATTTTCCATCTGCAAAGCTAATGGCAGTCTCTTAGGCTATATGATTTATCAAACAGAAAAGGTCACTACGGCAAGCTGCAATTAATTCTGTCTCCTTTTATTTGGTGCTGCTCAGGAGTGCTCACTCCATCAGTGGCATATGTCATTACATGGCTTGTCTTCAGGACAAGAGCACAGGAAAGAGTGGTGTTTATACAATCATTTTTACACGACTGTTAACACTGTTCAGCTGTAATCCAGATAAAAAGTGGTGTAGCAAACCTGGTATAAAATTTCAAAGAGATGTAAAACAGAAAAGAGGAAGAATCAGATACAGAATGGTAAAGATAATTATCCAGCCTGTGGTTCTGAGAGAGATGTACTTTTGCCAAATTCACCAGTACTGTGTATATTTGGACAAGAGAGTGTTGTATTAAATTAAATGCAGCCCTAAAACTGAGATAAATGCAGTTTGTTGTGTCAGGAAGGGCATCCAACCTAAAACCTACATCAAATTAATATGTAAATAATTTCATTGTCTTGGAGATAGAAGCAGTTGATTCACTGAATCGTCCGCTGAAAGGAAGAGTGTTGTCATAAAATAAGTGTGGTAAGTTGTGCACAGACTAAAATATTAATCACAGCTATGGCTTTGATTCTACATGATATCAGAGATGTAGGATTAGCTAGTAAAGTAATATGACTTGATCCTGATCAAATGTATATCTAAATTAAATTTACTTAACCTAAGAAATGAAAGGGAAGTCTATTGGGGAGATATTCCCTGGGAGCCATGAATATCTGTTATCTGTCTTATACAAGCTGGAATATTACAATGTGGAATATTACTATGGCTGTCAGTTTCTCTTGTGTTCCGATATCGCTGCTCTGTTTGAATAAGAAAAATTACAATCTGAATCTGTTAGACTATGAAGGCTGTAAAGGGGGATGCATTGGACCTTCAATGAGTTCCGTATATGACCCAACTTGGACCAGAGTTTATGATCAGCTTGCCTTAGTGCATGCATTTGCTACACAACGTAACTAGTATGTTCATACAAGAGGTGGTTCATTTTTTTCAATGAGAGTAAAAGTAACAAATAAATGTGCTTTTACATAGTAAGATTTTACAATATAGCCTAAAGATAAGTATGAAATAAAATAGAACAACAATTCAACTTAGTATGAGCAGTAGAGTCTGGAAATATTTTGGATTTTACACCTTACTTAAACAGTGTAGAAGAGAACAACATAATACGTTTGTTGACTGAAATCGACCATTACCTTGCATGATAACAAATCTGCGGACTCATGCTAGCTTGCCACACAAATTGGGATAGCAGAGGCCCCTAATTTTAAGCACTGTAGGCTATGGCCTTGTCTGACTCCTTGCTGCTTGGCATAGCTAGCTTATAGCAGGCCCCTGCCAGCAGGTTGTAAAAATTCAGTCACTAAAACAAGAGAAGGAGATGAGAGTTCAGGAACTTGGAAATGGATGTAAATTCAGCCAGGTTAGAAGTTGGAGTGTTGATTGATTCAGAAGTCCATTTAATCCTTACTCAAAGTTACAGTCACTGGGGACAAGACTTTCAGCAGACATCTCAGGGCTGTCACTAAGAGCTTTTTACCATCTCTGAGACATCAGCAGAATAAAAAGTTTAGTCACACAGGGAGACCAGGAGAAACTCATCCATGCATTTATCTCTAGTAGACTGGATTACTGTAATGGTCTTCTAACAGGGATTCCTAAAAAAAGCATTAAACATCTGCAGCTCATCCAGAGCGCTGCTGCTACAGTTTTTTTTAACAAGGGCTAAGACCTAAATACATTACGGCAGTTTTAAAATCTTTACGGTGGTTTCCAGTCAGTCACAAAAAAGATTTTAAGCTCTTCTGATTGTCTATGAATCCTAGGCTGGTTTAGTCCCAGAAAACATCGGAGATCAGAGAAAACAAGAGCTCTTAGATTCATAGTCCAGTCTTATGGTAGATTCACCAGTCCAGACCAGAGTCCAGAATAAAAACTGAAGCAGGTTTTAGCTCTTATGCTGAAAAACAAGTGGAACAAATTACCTGTAGAGATTAATCTTTTACCAAATATAGTCATGTTTTCAATTCCAGGTGAAAAACATTCCTTTTCTCACCCATCTACTGATACTAAAAATGCATGACATCTGCATGGTAATCTTAGTGTTAATCGATTTAGTTTCATTTGTTAGGGTCTTTTTACTTTGATTTTTTTGCAGGCCTTTACTACTTTGAA
>JBBDHI010000007.1:15198140-15210613 GCA_037177115.1 Craterocephalus stercusmuscarum
ATCCTTTTATCAATGCTTTAAAAACATGACTGGATTTAACACATTATTCTGGACTTAAAATATGCATGGCATCCATTTTGAAAAAACTTTTTAAAAATAGCTTTTTGGATGCTCTTTTCGTTAATGTGTATATATACTGTGTGAAGTGAATGAGACAATTGTTAAGTTCTTAAAGCATTGATAAAAGGATCTTCGTTTTTTTTTTCTCAATTTAATTCATGTTATTATTGATATTTTCTTTGCCCTCTGAGGAATTATTGCCACCTTATTGTGGTCAGGTGGTTTGCGTGAATCAGTGACCATAAGAGCTAAACCAGCAGGAGCTCTATTTTCAGGTTGGACACCCAAAGTGGACAGCTCTTTGGACTCCGCTAAGAACCCAATCCCATTGAGAACATATTTATTAACAACAAAAAAGGACTGAAGCATGATATGTACGCACAATGCCCCCTTCACATTTCTGCCTCGTGTGTACATTCCTAGAGCCGGCCCTGACTGAATTACACAATAATCACAAAAGTCTGAGATACACTGATACATTTTTATAGATTTTATTTTTATGAATAAAGAATAATTTAAATAAATGTTCACACAGATCAAGTAAAATAAGTCCCTGTTGTGGATTCTCTTGCAAGTACAGCAGATTCTTCTCATTTTGCTGTTCTGTTTTCTGATGGGAAAAACTTCCCATCTCAGATAAGGCACCTTGCCTCAGGCAGTATTTATTTTTGTGATGTTTACGTTGTAGAAAAAGCTTGCATGAAAAAAAAATCTCAAATTATTTCCTAAAGTTCATCCCGAATGCTAAGATCGTTTCCTCTTTGTGTTTTGTAGGTTTGTTTTGAACACAACTAGTGTTGAGTATTGCTTCCATACTTAAACCCTTTTGACAGGAGATAACCGCATTACTCAGTTTCTATGGAAACTGCAGTGTTAAGAGATCAAATTTATTATTATTCACACTAATCTGTTTTTAAAGAATGTTGCAGGACTGCAAAAGTCTTTGCATTTGGTGGGAAGCATTTCTTTTCTGGCAACAGCGCGTTTTGACACAGGGGTGAGGTCACTGAAATGAAGGCAGCGCCATTTTTCCAACCATCCAGAATCCGTGGAACCTGAACAAAACTGCAATTATTCAGATGTGTGATTCTTTTTCTGCTTTGACCTTTTAGACCGTTTCCAATTATGTTGACCTTTCCATATGCCTGAAGATGCTGCTGTTAACATATTAAGTCCTGACACATCCTTGAGAGAGATCCATGCTTGCATCACCGCGAATGCCCCAAAAACATTCAGCGAGAGTGTCAGCATGATCCTCGTGTAATCCTCATTGTCGCTCAAAAGCTCAGCCCTTTTTTCCCAGATTGAGTGAGTGTTCTGGCTTTTTGTACATGTGGCTGTATCAGTACCCAGGCAAGATGTATAGTATGAGAGGAAATGCTGATGGTGCCTGGTCTTTATTTTTAGAGTCAATCTCCTGTTGGTGCTCAGTCTTAGCGAGGAGGCAGTGAGTCATAAAAAAAACGATGAATGTGAACTGCCAAACCCCCATAGTGTGATAGAAACCTTGCATCTCCTGTCTGTATTGTTAAGTGGTAATAAAATCTCTCTTTTTCCCACCAGATGTGAGATGTTGCTTTGGGCAGTAAAAAAAAAATCTGGCTGGCAAATCCTGGTGTTGTTTTGCTGTGATGTAACTGTAATTGGGGTCTAAATTATTTGTGCTCTTGCATCGCGAATGAGTTGAAGCAGGATATTCACAAAATAGTTGATACTCCCACTCAGTCTTCAAGCTGTGCCTTCTTATTCCTCCCGCTGAAGCAGCTACTTATCAACCGAGAGACTGAAGACATGAAAGTCATGCATCTAATGGACACACAGAGAGTGTTCTCGTTGTTTTTTAGGGATGATTGTGAGTTTCAAAGGTGTAATAAGTTAACTGATCAAATCTGAAAATGTTTATGGATTTCTTAAATCTTTTCATCCTTTCAGTGAGTTTAATCTCACAGCGCTGAAACTCCTACCATACTGTTTAAGGGTCATACGACTGCTTAGACAGGTAGCTTTAAGCAATGAAGCCAGTTTTGTTTTCAATCTGTTGATACTTATAAACTCCAGACAAAAGACATTTGTATTTGGTATATTTCTCCCATTTCAATGATAACAATGATTTTGCAGGGAACTAGCAACATGTTTAACTGTGTTGCTCATTCCACTGACAGACAATCTTTACAAATTACAGCTCATTATAAAGGAGACTAATCAGGCGTTCCAACAATGTAAGATACAACACCAGCTGGTATAAAACGAGGGGAGAAATAATCTATCAAGCTCAAGTCTCTGCACTTTAATTGTCAAGTTTAATTTAGGAGACTGGCGGTCAATTTGAAGTATGTAAAGCAAGATGTTAACTCAGAATATGCATAAGCTTGATTGTTTGGAGCCACAGTTAGACTTGGTCATTTAACTGGACCACTGTGCTTGTCAAAGAAGGAGAGATGAATAACTGAGTGAAGTATGTCCAACGCTGCGACGCATGGTGGCCATATGCCCCTTTTCAGCTTGTTCCTAGTGGGCTTCTTCTGGTTGACCTGCTGCATGACAGGCCTAAACAACATGCAAACACATTAGCTGGGGGCAAGTTGTTACCCTGTTGAGCAATGAATTAGACAGCTTTACAGCTCTGTATGTTTTGTACTTGCCGTAGGCGTTAGTGTTTTCACAGAAAGATAGATGTTATTGCTTGCGGTTATTTTTTTATTGTTACTGACTTCTTCTTTTGTGAAACAGCCTCTTCTGTTATTTTCGGGTCAAAGCCCAGGACAGGACCGTGGAGCATATACAGAGAGCCTCAGCCAGTTTGAATGTAACTGAGCATATACATGCAGACATGATTCATACTAGGTTTTTTGACTGGACAAACACTTTCACATTTATTTGACTGTCTGGTTTTGCTTAAACACCAAAATCTTAAAAACAAAAATAGAAAAAAAAAAAAAAAACATGAAACAAGTCAGTCAGACTTGCTGTTTTTCTTTACAGTTCACCCACTCATGAATAACCATTATTTACATTTTTTGATCCGGAGGATAAAATGATCTTAGTTGTGGATTTCACCAACTTTGTTTTTTTATTTTTTTTTTTTAATCTTATTTCTTATTGACTCTGAGAAGAAATTCTTTTTTTTATGATTGTAGTTTGTCTGTCCATCCCACTTGAAGATCTCTGAGGTCTCTGCAAATCTTGGTATAAAGCCTTTAAAATCTCCCCATAGGAAATTTTACATGACTCACAGTTGGAACACTTGTATAGTCTGGATCAAATGAAATGCATGAAAAAGATATTAAATGCCTTTTTCCGGTGCTCTTACCAGCCAGTGAAGGCTGAGGATGTTAAAGATCTGCGACTTGAATCCATATGAATTTAAAAGGCACATGCAATTGTGTGTGAATTGCTGTATTTTGTTGTTGGTGACAGACATTCTGAATTAGCTACCATGCTGTCTCTGTCCATGCAACAACAGTTGGTGCTTACATGTATCGATTAGCATGTCAAAATCCATCCATCCATGCATTCATTTATCCTCTTCGGGGTAACACAAGGCCTAAAGCTTGTCCCTGCTGTCATAAGGTGAGAGGTGGAGCTCACTCATGCAGCTAATTCAGAATAATCAGTTAACCTGGTCTATATGTTTTGGGATTGTTGGTGTAAATTTTAGCACCTGCAGAAAAGCCACACACAGAAAGCCGATGTCTAACAGCAGGTGAGCTGTGAGGCGACAGAGCTAACCACTGCAGCACTGCGCTGTCTGAATGACATACAAAACATGGTTTTCTAGTTGCCACAGGTGTGTGGCAATGTTCAAATAATCAAGGCTCATAAGAAAGAAGTCCAGACCAAACTATGAGAGGGGAAAGGCAAGAAGATCAACATTCAGAACGACGAGGAAACGTGAAATGGATTAGATCAAGGTGGCTCAAGTAGACAAGCTCCCAACAATACACAACATGGTGATGTGGCAGGAGCAGGTGCAAAAAGCCAGTATTAATATTTAAAGGAATGATTGGAGAATGAGAGAAAGATGGGTAGATAGATGGAAGTGGTGGGGGAGTCTGATGGCAGGAGCACCAAGCAGAAAAAATGAAGCCTTTATGCTTGCTGTTGTCAGTGAGGGGAGAAGTGAAGAAAATAAGAAGGCTTAGCTAGTTGTGAATGATAAACATTTTAAGATATTTGTACTGATCTGATTCAGCTGAGCTGGACCAGACGATAAAATCTCCCATTTTTTCTTATTACAGTTTGCTCATGCCTGATGAGTCGTTGCACAGAGGATTTTTCCCTCCTTTGAGCCTAACTCTCCTGGTATGACAGGGGAACAGGATGCACTTTATTTCCGTTTTGGCGAAGAACGGAGGCTGCATTGGAGTGTTTTGACAACTTTTAAATAAATATGAAAATCCAAATACGATTCTTAATTACACAAACAATTTGAGAGGTGTCTAGGTGGTTTTGATCCCGCAGAATGTTTCAAGAAAGTTCAAACTAAAACTAATCCTGTCAGAATAGCACTTTATTTTACTTGATAAACGACCCTGCCTGGAGGTTTAGGTTTGTTTATTTGTTTTGCAAGAAAAGGATATTTTAGCTAATAAATTAATCTCTGAAAGTTATTGTGGAAATTGTTTTCAGTCTTGCGTAATGGTGATTTTCTAAAACAAAAACTTGAAAAAATTCACTGCAAACTGTGTGCTGAAACTATTCTCTGGCTTTTCCCCTTCAGGTCTCTTTTCTTTTTACAGAACTTTCCTAAAACCTCTTTATCCCAGTCGTCCTATGGAAAAGCGGAATCTGATTCAGAACATCGATATCCTTGTTACATAAGTGTCCAGACCATTTTTTTATGCTTACATTTGAGCATAAGATGCATCTTGTGAATCTTTGCTTTTACCCTTTTACTCAGTGACACTGTCATCTTGGCTCGAGTCTGCCAGTGTGCATTCACTGAAAGTCTGTGTCGGGGAAAAACGAGTAATGAGGTTGTGAAAAGTGTCTGTGAACCTGTGAGAAAGGGTTGCAAAAAAGCATCAATCTGAAGAATGTTACAATAAAATTCTGGAGGAGTTACAAAGTGCCCAAAAGTACAGTCACCTCCATCTTTCTGAAATGAGAAGTTTGGAAACAATGCAGACCTCAAAGAGCTGCCCAGACAAAATGAATGATAAGGATGAGAGGAATCTGACAAGACGATGGTCACTGTGAATGAGATGGAGATGGGATAACTGATGGATTACATTGCCACATCAACTATCAGTCAGGTCTTTACTTTCATTCAGTCAAATGGCAACCGTTCTTTAGTTAGATAATGGCCTGCGAGGAGTTTGCCACAAAGACTGCTGAACGGCTCTCAGAAGATGAGTAAATGGTCTGTTCTGACAAAACAAAGGTATTTAGTCACAATTCCACACAGATTAACCGCATCAAAACATCCCTTTAGTCAGACATGGCTGACAATATCACCTTGTGAGGTTGAAAAACTACTCAGGAAACAGGAGAACGATGGATGTGAAGCAAACCATCTTAGTCTATAAAAAAGCTGGGCAACTTTCTGGCTGCACTGATATGAACTACCATGTTTTTTTTATCAATACTTCTGCCTGCATTGATGTAAGAGCGCGGTAAATAATATTGATCATTTTTTCTATCTGCTGCTTGATGTCATGGACAAAACTGTGGTGTTGATCCTGTCACATAACTGACTGCAACAGCAGGATGGTAGTTCATTTTAAACATGGCGAAATCTTCAGAACAGCAATCTAAAAAAAAAAGAGTAAGTCTGATCACGGTAGTATTGCTAAAAGAAACAAAAACAGCAAAGAAAAACAGAAAAGCGAGTGTGTTCTTTGGTAGGGCTGAAATCCAGGCTTTTTCCAGGTTTTCAGGCAGATTACGCAGAGAGCTGCTCCTCATAAGTTGTCTACACTAGACTGAAATCTCTCTGATAATCCCTTTTTAAATACAGCTATTCACCTGTAAGTCACTAAAAGTCCTCCACCTCTGAACATCGGCTGCAGTTTCCACACTGAAGTCAGCTGACTGGTCTGAGTGAAGTGAAGCTGCTTATACTTACAAATATATGACACTGTAAAGTCCCACTTCCTTGTAATTATTATTACTAAGGATGCGACAAATGCGATAATACCACTTTTTTCTAAACCGACATGATACTGATACTTGAATCGGAGTATTTGCCGATACCAAGTACTGATACCAAGACTTCTAACACGCACCCACACACAAAAAGAGGAATGATTTGAAAGACAGGTTTTATTTTCTTCTCTACTTTTTATGACAAAAACATATTGGAGGCTATCGGAATCGGTACCAATACTGGTATCGGTATCTTTATTAATTATTACAAAGTTTTTTGCTACATTTCTTTTAAATGGGGCTGTTAATAGAAACCTTTATTTCCTTTTAACTATTGCTCTTTATGTTTTCCTATTATTATTATTTTTTAAATTATTATTATTATTATCACTATCAATTAACTGAATCTGTTAGTATCTTATGTGATGCAGTTTAAATGATTAAATGCGCTGATTTGTACTTCTTTAATCACTCTGAATAACTGCTCATAAACCTGTTCAGTGTTCGGACCAAACAGGACGTTTTTCCTCTGAGCTGTATGCAGCCTGAAGCTTGATTGATATATTCAAGATTTCTGCTCTATGTCTAATGAATTGCAGACACAGAGTGCTTGAAAGACTCATTTGTTCTTGGAGCTCAGTCTGTATGCAAATGACCCTGACAAATAAAACCTGTGAACTTTACATTACTGCATAGATCAATCACTGATGTTTAATCAGATGAGTGCTGCGGAGCTGCAGGTACATGGATGGATGGATGGATAGATGGATGACAGGTTGAAGCAGGTGCTGAGTTTGAAAGGCAGTCAACAGCACCTGATTGTTCATATGAAGCTGTCCCAGCTGGCCATTATTCTGAATAGTGGTAATATTACATTTCCCATAGACGCAGCACCAACATCAAAACTTATCTCAAGAATTGAGACCAGAAGTCCTTTTCCCTGCCCTCTTTCATGCTCTTATTCAGAGCACAAGAGATTTGGCAAAACTTGTTTCAGCCAAGCTCTTTAATATGGTCCTTGGAGGAAATTCAAAGAAACTAGCTGTTGTCGTTCTTTCATCACAGCGAGTGTGGGTTAGTTTGTGCTTTTGCATGCATCATCTGAGAGAGAGTAGGAAGACAGAGGGACAGTCCTGGAATTGTTCCGCTGCTTTCGGGAATAACAAATGTTCCCCACATGGGAACGTGTGCGCTGTGTCTCATTAAACTAAATGCTGCTAGATGTGCATGTATGGATGTGTCAGCACGAGGAGGTTCATCTGCATCTCGGGAAGCCTGAGGCAGTCCAGGTGAAGGATGGAGTTTAAAATGAGGACATCCAAGAGCTGCAGGTAAAATGAGTTGCAGCATTGAAGATATTACGCCCAGCACACATACACACTCAAACATTTATAAAGTTTTAATTACATTTTGATTAGTTCTACACTTCAGAGAACAGCTGAAAAACACAATGCCATTTCCATTATTATGGAGATTATTATTTGGATATTTGGATCCATATTTCACAGTCTGCTGAATCTTCTGGAAGTGAGTGCAGCAAGATGAAGAATTAGGATATAGCTGGCGTATACTGTACTCCCTAACAGTTTCTTCATTTCTTGTTAACGGAGTGGGGTCCCATTGGAAGTTGAGCTCAAAGTTCTCATAGAAAACTTTAATTCGTACCCATGCCACATACAGAGCTTTAATTGAGGCCTGATATCAAAATCCAATTTTCTAAACTTGTTTACTTGTGTACACTGTGCTGAGCATTGCACGGCCCAAACTTTGCAAGTAATGCTAATCTGTACTAGAATGATCTTGAGCAATGTGCATGAATACACTGCTTTAGATGCTTATCATTTGCCATTTATTCACATTTAAGTGTATGGTATGTCAATTTTAAAATAGTCTAAATGGTTATATCTTTGGGCGGTTCAGGACAGTGTCATCCTCTAGCAAGATAATTACAAAAATGTGTAATAATAACACGAAACAACAACTAAATATTTCTATGTGATCATGTCTTGACCAGAGATTAAACCCACAGGCTTTACTTTGATTTAAACATTTTCTTTTTCTATGTTTATCAAACCATTATTCAGCCAAGGATCTTGGGATATACAATAAGAGGATTCTGGCAAAGGCCGGCAGAAACTCAGACTGGCAGCAGTTCTGAAATTATTCTTCTATCCTATTCCCCAGTCATTTAGCAGAAGCTTTTATCCTGAGCGACTTACAGTCGAATACGCCAGTGACGCCAACACTGGAGGCAAGGAGGGTAAAGTGTCTTGCCTGAAGACATAATGAAAGTTGACTGGGGCGGGAGCCAATCTTCGGGTCATTGGACGACCTCCTGTACCACCTAAGCGGAAAAAAGTTTTTTTTTTTTTTAAAGGTTTTTTCTCCCATCTGTAGTGGGGTGGAAATTGAAACAATCATTCCTATCCTGTTTAAAAGATATGCTGTAAGTCTTCAGGTCAGATGTAAGCAGAGTAATATAAGAATAACTGCATTAATAGATGCTGGAGGGTTTGGATGCACAACAGAGTCTTAAATCAAATGTATTTACTTCAGTCAGAGAGCAGGGTTACTTGTTTGCTCTCAGATATCGTGTTTGTGCGCATAATCAAAAAACGGTTTACTGCTTTCAGAATAAACTGTATGTTACTCAAATGTCCTGCTCTTCAGCGTGAGCCCTTCTCATCACACTCAAGCTTCTTCTTTGTGCTCAGAAAACCTGCCCTCATAGATTTGGCCTCGAATGATAGACAAGGCCCAATTGTAAAGTAAAACTTCCGCTTGAAAAACTGAAATAAGAGATCTTAGGAGAAATGAAAAATCATTTTTTTCCCAATTTTATTGAGACCCTCAGTCTCATATTCCCAATTTGTGGTATCATATGTAAAATGCATCACGCGTTTTGTTTTGTTTGCCCAAGTAAAATGCACAAGGTATGCTGGACAGTATTAAAAGCTCCTTTTATGCTGGCAGAGAGCCTGGCTAGGCTTTAAAGTGCTTTAACTTTACCCACACAGCTGGCCAACGTTAAAGTGCTTTAACTTTACCCACACAGCTGGCCAACAGCCCTGTGTAAAGTGAATGGTTAATAGCCAAACACATAAAAGTCTTGTTGCTTCTACCTAAAGATTGCAGTCACATCCGCATAGATGACCTCCAAATGGCCATGTGGTGGAGGAGAAACCTCAGGAAGGAGATATGTATCAAATTTTCATGTGCCAGAAGGAGATATTACAGTAAGGAAGAAGCTTTTGAAACCTTCCTATTTTCCAGTTCTCAGCTGACACAAACTCGATTCCTTTCCTTGACTCCTCTCCTCATGTCTTAAAGCCTTCCTTGAGAGATTGGAAGTGGAAAAGAGGAGGACAGACACAAAGAGAGATGAGTGAAACAACAGACATTTATCAATTTGAATGTCCTTGCTTCTGTGTGTGACAGCGGCATCATCTCACCCTTGTTTTGTCGCAGCCTGCTGCTGTATTTGATTCATTCTGTCGGATCAGGATTGAAGTGTTTGCAACAACATTAATACCCACTTAAATTCAATAAATGATTAACACGTTACACCTCCAGATCCTTCTGCAAAGGATACACCAGAGGATCTTTGTTTAGAGGTCCTCTGTTGTCATGTGTGTATCCTTCAGGAATTGAGATATCCTTCAAAATGTTTAGCATAGACTGACTTGTGGGTCAAAGTCGGAAGGGGAAAAAAGAGGAGACAAGGAAGCACAAATCAAATGAGATGAGCCTTTTCAGATAGGGGCGTAGATGGGTTTCCAAGCTGGCTGGGGGAAGACTTCGCCAGATCTTAGTGTGTGTGTGTCTGGTGCATTCATATGTCTATTTAGAGATTTCTACTACTGATTGCATCACCAAAGACATGTTAACAGTGGGTGGACATGGAGCCTGGGAGAAAGTGGTCATTAATCCACATGAAGTTGCCCAGAAGAAGGCACCATCTGCTCCTCTGGCAGCAGTGAGATTCCAGACATTTTAATCTTGCCCATTAGAAATCACTCATTTAAAAAGAGCATTACGTCCAAAGCTAACTAGGCTCAAACATTTGAGTTTTCAATCCAAATACAAACCAGAACCTGTCTCAGAGCAGATCCAAAACTATTCAGTTCCTTGAAAAGTCTACATACAAGCAAGGTTTTCTGTCACATTTTTAGACTCAATATTGACATGAAGAAGATGGTTTTTGTCCAGATTTCAGCCTTTCCAACTGATACAGCCCTGCAGTTACATCTGACGGGGATCACCATGTCCGGTCTCTCGTCAGAAGCTGATGTTCGGTTGCTGAAAGGCGGTGAACTCTGGCCGTTTTTCACATTCATAAGAAAAATATTTCCCGACTTTGTCATCCACAGTTTCTTTTTTCTCTCCAGTGTCAGCCTGTTGCGAGTCATGGAAAAATTGGTAATCAGATTGATCTGTGTTTTTCTTTGGTGAAGTCACAGTTTATAAAAGCAGCCCATGGGACATATGTTGACAAAAAACATCTGGGCTGTATCCCTTCTGGTGTCAGAGCAAGAAATAAGCTTGACACAAAAGTCCAACACAGGGGCTCCCTGTCTTATATTGTGTGATATTCATGGACAGAATATCAGAGCAGCGCTGAGGTCTACGGAGAGGTGATGCTGTCCTTCTGGCTTCACATTAACATAACCTCAAAAGTGCACTGGAGCAGCAAGAAGCCAGAAACAGCAGCTCTTACCCTGACAGTCAGGTTACTCCCTTTCATGTGATCATTATAGATTTAACTGAACCAACACGAATGTAGTTTTTACAACAAAAATGTTTAAACTGAGCTTTAAAACTGGGCTAGACTTGCTAAAACAAGCCAATTAAACCCTTTCCTAGTGCCAATGGTAACATGTTCATCCTTGCTGTGCTCAAGGCTACGACAAGCCTGTAACTGTGACATGAATGATGACCTTACACTGTATCCTGCAGGCTATGTATGATTGAAGGTGGGCAGGCAGCTGTCTTACAGACAGTAAAATTGATCAACATCGTCTCTCTGTCAGTGAGTTGTTGCTGTCAGTTTCAGAGCCTCCACGTGAGGTATTTCAATAGATAAATGTTTTTTTTCCTTACAGTAAATAGGCTGCGCTCTCATGCATCCTTACTGAATACAAGTATCTGTGGAAGCTGCTTTTTCAAGGCTGATCAGAGCTGGAGCCCAATTAATTTCCGCTATACAAATGTGACATGGAACTAAATGCCCATGAAGTCTTTACAGATGAATTTAAGAGACAGATATTAACAAGTGTTAGTGAGGGAAAACATCAGATAAGGGGTGGGTGAAATCCCCAGACATGTGCTCAGGATGTTGTTTATGTTATTTGCAGGTAGGTTGTGAATACATAAGACAAAATTTATTCGGTGAAATGGTCAGCACAGCAGGCATTCAAAAAAAGGAGAGTGACAGAGATTCATAAGGCACCTACGGGGAGCCTTTCAATATCCTTCTCCCAAAAAACACCAGAAACCACTGGTCTGGAAATGGCCACATATTATCGTTCTATACTTACTTACTTCAATGTAGACTTAATGGATACCACACTTTGAATTTAGCACTTAGCTTAACAACTGATTGTGCTTCAACATACCTGATTCAAATGAAAGCCTCTTGTTGACAATTTTTTTGGCTTGTTTTTTGTGATTTCCCACGTGGTGGCTTATACATCAGGCCTGAAAATGGAAAACTAAACCTGTTTTGAACCAGCAGGGAAAGTACTGAGCAATTTTCAAATCAAAAGTAGCAATCTGTTTTTTTAACAGTATGTCAATTGTAACAAAGTGGTTTTTATAGCTATAAAGTCAGATGATGTTTATAGCTCAAAAAAAGCTATTTTAGGGTGCGCTACTCCTTCAGCATTTAGGACACATTCACGGCAGAATAATCTTAGGGACTTGGTTTGATTGGGTGGGGAATTCTGAAAATTTTGCACCTTCCTTTGGGTTGGTTTGGTTTCAGACTGCATTTTACTCAAGTGGATCAAACCGCTAGAATGAGCCACACAGTTACAACTGCACACTGGAAATGCACTGAACATGAATAATACAAGTTCTGACTGTATGAGGAAGAAGGAAATCCAGTTCATCAACTGGCCAGGACCAAAAACAGAAATCCCTCCGTTCATCAGCTTCATTCACTAAAAAGAAAACAATGGAAGAACACCAATTTCTGCTTTGGCGATAAATAAAGTTTTATCTATCTATGGCGCTTCTCTGAATGCTCCTTAAATGCATATGGAGCCACAATTGATACTCATCAAGTTTTTGTCTTTTTTTAAATTATTATTCCATTGTTTTCTTTT
>JBBDHI010000007.1:15232327-15242825 GCA_037177115.1 Craterocephalus stercusmuscarum
CTGTTAACAGCTGGGATTGGCTCCAGCCCACCCGCGACCCAATTGGATTAAGCGGTTCAGAAAATGGATGGATGGATTGTTCAGTCTCTTCCTTATCTGAGTGTGAAAAAAAGGTTGTGGTAGTTTATATCCATAATTCTTGGAAGCTCCTGGCAGTGTTTACTCTTTTAGCTGAGCTGCTGTCTCTAGCCAGGTGATGGGATGTTTTTCTTTCCAGTGTTAGCTCAGAAATGTGTCTCATCATCTTCAGAAATATGTCGCTAGTGGAAAAATGGAGATAGATGACACTCACCACTGAGATTTCTATCTGTATATTCACTGAGAAATTAATCTGATCTGCATCTTCTTTTAACATCCCACTCCCAGAAGGAAAAAAAACGAAAGGCTGACTTAAAAGTCGAGTCAGACACTGGTTTTGTGTATGTGTCTGTGAAAACGCACACATGTGGGAGTTGCTTACTCTAATCTGTTCAAATCAGGTCAGGAAGGGGCCTCCCACTTGTTTAAGCAAAAACATTTGAATTATGATAAGAGGATAAAACTTGAAAAGATGGAAGTATTTCTCTGTGCTTGTTATGTAGTTCCCCTGTTAGGGGAGCAGTTGTCCTGCATGAATCCAACAAATACTGCAGGAACACTCCTGCAGAAGATCTTCTTCTGTCATTTTATTAAATGTTTGAAAAAGGGAGATGACTGATATGTGGCAGATAATTCCTGGCATGTGGTACAAGCTCTTTATATTGCCGTGTTTATCTTTGTGGGCATAAGGAGGGGATTTATGTTCTGCATGAATTAAACTCTGCTCTTTATTACACAGAGACCACAGAGAATTGTAAAATAAGTGGTTTACTGAAACATGTATCCTTCACATTTGTATGATAAGACCATTAATGTAGTTAAAAACAGCACAGAAGGCTAAACAGTGCGACTTGAATCCTATTTTACACTTTTCAAGTGTTTCAAGTAATGGGCAAGGCTGTAACACTTGCTAAGAAGTGTTTAAGAGCATGGGAACAGGGAAGGCATGATATATAATATGCTTTGACAGAACTTGAGCTAATTAGAGATATAAACATTGGGTTTTAAGGTGTGCCTCTTTAATTTGCATCCTTCTGTCCCGAATCTATAAAACCCAACGTTTTCCTTCATTGTTCTTCAGAGGAGCTTCAGTACATACATAGCTCATCTGTAGAATTACATGCCAGACATTTTCCTTTTAATTTGACCTCTCATTAGGAACATTTTAATTATATAATTTTATCATTTAAATGACACAATATTTTTTCAGCATCATTACCTCGCTGTTGAGAGACGGCTGCACCTCTTATAATACATGTGTCTGTGGAGACGGGAGGTCTGTTAGCAATGAAACATTTTTACCAATAGACCATTTTCACAGTGACGTCAGACAATTTCCACTTTACGGTGAAGCAGGGTATCCGGACTTCCGCTATCGTAGAAAGTGTGGTGTTTTACCAATGGATTTCACACTTTCTCTGATCCATCTACCCTATTTTTGTTTGGGAAACATGCAAAGACTAGCCCAAAAAGTGTGTACCACCCCAGCCTCCAAACTTGAAGTCTTGAAAACTAAGATCGGGAAAGTATTTTTTATTGTTTAACCAGCCTGGGACACTGCGGTAGCAGCATCTTAGCGACTGTGCCATGAATGCAATCTGCTGAGAGATGGACCCGCGGAGATCAGTGAGAGAAAAATAAGATAAATCGACATCAGATTTCCGATAGTTCTGTACAGTAAACTGAAATAATATTAAAGACTTAAATTGCTACCTGTTAGCCTGCAGGAAAATAAAGATGGTTAATACAACACGAGAAATGTTGTAGTCTCAATCTTACTGAGTTTTGCTGGACAATATTTTAAATATCTGTATCTTCATATGAAACGGCGGAAACCTGCTTCGTTTTCAAACGGAAGTTGTGTGACGTCATGTGAGAAGGTTCTATCCTGATGAAGTTTTGGGTTCTTCTATATGCCTGAGATGGAGTTGGAAGTCACAGTACCCCAGCTAACATTTTACTGGAGACCCATCTGGATAATAAGTGTGCTTAAAAATGGGCTCCACTGTGTATTTCTAGGTTCAGGATCGGTGCAACATGGTTACGGCTGCTGCTGGACTACAGACTGGGCACGGACGGGAAACCTTTGGCCAACCACACGGGAGTAATTCACATGTTTTTTTCAACCAATTTATAATGCACATGGACCCCATATCTAGATGTTGGCTGCTATATCCCTTTATATGACCCCTCTCCCAATGTCTGATTTAAGATTTAATCTTTAGATGGGAAAATATTTTTGGATGGTCTAATAGTGTAAAAGGATGGAAAAGCTGACTTAGCAGCTCTGGATGAGTCCCTCACCCTTTTTAAAATCAGAAAATAACATGCATGTACAGTATATACAGTGGAAAGAATGAAGATGAAGGGAGTTTTGTGTCTTTTTTGTAGACTTTATCTAAAGGAAAGGCTTCATGTCTGAGACTGAATCAGAAAACCTTGAATTCTGGAGTTTATGTGAGAAATTGCTGTATTTTATTATCAAAATTGAACACTATAAGATGTTCTGGATCTATCTTCTGCTGATTTAAAACGAATGACACATTAAATGCATCTGCTGAGGTCAGTGTGACCTTGAGGTAGCACATTGCAACCAGTGTCTGATAACAATCTACAACAGCCGAGTCAACAAAAAGCCCATTACAGCAGCATAGTGAGTGATTATAAGCCCAGGCATTCTCCTCCTCCAGTTTCTGAGTGTCATCATCAGGATGTGAGGTGATGCTGACCCGCAGCGTAATGGACCAGGATGACCCTGTGAGGAGGAATGTAAGAAAACCTCACATGAAGGCAGTGACCTCTTTTAAAAATGAAAACTTTCCTATTGATTAAACACTGCAAGCTGCTATCAGAGGTTCATAAAAAATGCAATTACATCTAATGGCTTTTACAGTATAAGAATGAAAATGCTGACGTAAGTGGCTTGACTGTGTCTGGGTTTGTGTGTTGCATTGTTACAACTTTGGTTATCATCTCTTTCAGCTTGATAAAGTTAGACGCAAAGGTTGTGTGTGTATGCAATGGAAACCCAAAAATGGTTATTTAATGGAGACATGTGGCTGGTGTGTGCTGATACTGAAGCACTGCCTGAAGGTAACACTTTCCATAAGCTTGCAATGAGAGGAGCGATAAACTCGGGACACATTCACAAGATCTTAGTTGAAAATAAAAATGAAAAAGAAGCTGCTTTTTTAAAAATGAAATTCAGGAAGTGAGTGTTGAGAATATTGTAGTTCATGAGATACAAGCTGCAGGCGGGGCTGCTGTTCAGTTAAATTGTTATTTAATTTCCGTATGTCAGATATTGCTAATGTGGAACGAAAACCGATTTAATGGTCATATTTATCAACCTTGGTATCAAAGAAGGGAAGAATTATGCATCAGGAACCCTTTTTTTTTAGTTTTGGGGTTATGTCTCAATGATTATATTAAGATAGGCAATTGGAATAAGGAGGCTTCTGGTAACTCCTGCAGCTACAATGTCCGGATAAGGTTCATTACCAGAGATGATGGGCTAGGCTGAAGGTGATCTTTACATGCAATCCGTTGGGGAACTCCACTCGTTAAGACACTCGGGGCAACTTCACATCTGACTGGATGCATGGGCATCATATAATGTCCTCCCATATGGGAAGTGAGAACTCAGTGGAGGAGCTGGTCCACATATTCCCAACAAAATGTGGGACTAATGCAACTACTGAACCAGCAACTGCTCATGCAAAATGTTATTACACACTGTGCTGAAAAAATGAAATCTCACAGGCTACATAAACAACAACAGAGCCAGAGCAGATAGATGTCTTAGAGTTTATTGTTGGCAGCAGTTGCAAAAGGATGGGGTTTTCCGCTAAATATATCTGTGCACAAATACAGAAGTGTGATTATGCTGTCCTCTAAAATGAAGGAAATTAACACCAAGTCCTAAACACAGATTAGTTGTTTGAGAAATGAATTGTTTGATGATTGCTTTGCTCCACCACCAACTGATTATGAAAGAATAGCCCTAATCAACACAGCAGTTTACCTTTTCAGCATGTGAGGATCAATCATTACAATCAGACTGTAGTTAAAAGAGACAAAGGATGGATAAAAAAATACACATTTTATCGCATCTGCCTTTACGTTCTTCTGTGTTCTTATGAAAGTTTAAACCATGTCTTTGCATGGTTTTGGCTTCATTCACCAATTGTTGATTTATTCTTAAATTTGGCATTCACCAAAATCTTTGTGTCTTGGATTTGTTATTAGGTAAGACCAAATTCTCAGAAGGACTCTTGTGAACATCGGAGTGCCGAAACATTTGAATAAAATCAATGTTTGTGATGTTTTCAGCTGTTTTATTTCATTAAGATACAATAATAAAATCACAGTAATGTTTTTGTCTGGGAGTTAGAATTCCCCTCAGGGGGAAATTTAACTGTTTTCCATCCGTTTCATTTATTCAATCCGTTTCATTTATTCAATCGAGACAGATTGCTGGTCTTGTTAACAGCATCAGTTCAATAGCCTGCGCACAGGCCAGATCTGTTCCTTTAACATCACTCCATACATGTCTGAGTCACCTTTAAGTCCCAGATCTACCTGCAGAGTGGAGTGTTTAATAATTAAAATTCATTACAACAGTGTCTTTTTAATCTAATCATAAGTTATATTAAGATATCAAGTTGCATGCATGGCTGCCTGGTTAATAAGACCACTCAGATTCACCTGGAGGATTCATCGGATGTAACAGTCCCTTTATAGGTGAAACATATCTTAAAATGATGCTACAGCAGATGTGGAAATTTGCTTTACCAACTGTTGAATGTATAGTGGGCTATAATCATTTATTTGATGGTGTACCACTTTCCTCTTTAGCAATGACACAACAAGGATGTGTGTCCTGATGTGCTGGTGGGATCAGACTGCAGGCTGTAATTCCAGGAGGAAATGATGATCAGTTTGAACATAAAGCTGTTTTATATTACTGGAAGCTCATCATGTGGTTGTTTATTACAAGTTAAACACTAAAAATGAGGAACATCAGGCTTCATTGCACATTTTTATTATTATCTTTTGTTTTCATTCATCTTTTTGTCATTATGCTTTTTATTCCTCAGCGGTCTCACAGATGGCTTAGTCTGTTGGCGCACCGCTCTAAGTCTCATGACCTTTTATGGGCATTGACTTATGCGAAGTAGAGCCCGCTGGTCTGTCCTTTCAACTTACAGTAGGAGAGATTAGTATTCACCAATCTAAGAAGAACAATACGGACAATTCTGCAATCTACAAACACGTTCATGAATCTTGTACTGTATCTTGCTTTTGTAAAAGACTCCTTAAGAACAACTTGAGAACAAATTTAAGAAGATTCCTAAGATGTTGCTGAATGAGGCCCAATGTTCACATCAGACTGAAAGCAGCACCAGAATCACGGCCTGGTCACTGCATCACAGGAGGGATCATCTCACTGTTGGCAATCCTCCAGCTGAGTGTGTAACACTGATCTTGCAAACTGTATCGTCCTGATTCAGACCACCGCCATTGATGCTTCATTGTGCACCACAGCGCCATTATTCACTGGGGTTTGTCCTCATGCACAAATCCTTCCTGCACTTAAGGAAAGCATTAAGGAATACCGAGAAGGTCTTGGCTTTACCTGTCTTGTCCGAGTCTCAGCCATGCTTGAGCATGAATAATGGAGTGTGTGCAATGTGAGAGCAAGGATGCAACAAGGACACAGACATGGAGAGGACATGTTCAGAGAGGATCACTCTGTTTGCCTTGCAACCTCTGCTGTGCATTAAGCTATTTCACTGTGCTGGGAGGATATTTATCCAACTTGTTGCCAACTTTCTGATTATACTCGACGAGAGTTAAGAAAGGAAGCAGATCAGCTCTTACGTACGAGAAGTGCTGCAGATGTTGTAAAGGTTCTGTCTGCTTGTATCAGAAATGCTGTGATTTTGCTTTCGTGCATTTCTTTTTATTTTCTTTCTGATTTCTCGGTTTTTATCTGCCCGGCAAGATGACTTGGTATCTGCAAAGATTGATCTAAGTTGACACTTGATAGCAGATTTTCACACTTCAGTAGCGCATGAACTAGGCTGTATTGTACATAGCTAGCAGCTAAGTATATTACAGGCACACATGATTATCAGAGTGGGACCTTAGTTTCAGTTCTCTCTGTTTACTCTATTTGGTCAATAAATGGAGTCACACTGCTGGATTACATGAGCGTTGGAGATGATAAGAAGTAAACTGAACCTACTGTAAAGTTTGCATATATAGAAAAACCAGGACTGTTGGCTTTCAATGTCAAACAGTGTGCCGTTATTGGTTTAAAAACATCAGAAATACACACTGATCTCTCCTTGTTTACAGAGCAGCAGTGGAGCTAGTTTAGATAACTTGCAAACAGAACCTTTTATAAGTTTGCATATAATGTACAGTTATCTAACAACTGTACTGAGAAGAGCCCAGTTACTCATGTTTATGTGGCTTTAACCCCTGAAACCAAAAGAAATAGTCACTGTTACCATAAATAATCTTAATGCTTCCCAGCAACCAGTGTAGCAACAAGCCCAGTTACCAGCGTTATTACTCAACAAACAAGTCTGCATACAAGTGCCTTGTGAATTTCATTTGACATGTTTATTTACAGTTATGTGTTCTTATGTTGGGAAAATTGATTAGGTAGATTATCATTTGCCATGAAAAGAAGAAAAAAAGTTGTAGGGAAACTGGAACATATCCCAGGAATTATCAAGTAAGTCAGGGTGGATCCTGGACAGGTCAGCAGTCCATCCCACCACTTATTTCTTAAATCATCTGTATTAGTTTTATTTGGATTTGTGTTGTGTTCATTGTCTGGCTGCGGTTGAATGCTCATTGAACTGTATTGTCCTGAAGTGAAATTACCTTAAGAGAAAAGGGAACGTTTCTCAGACACTTGCTAGAGTAAAAACATGCTCCAATGGTTCTATTATGGTTTGTGTCACAATGAAACTCCTAATAACATTAAGCTAAGTAATGATATCTCAACAACCAATTTGCAGTGAAAACCCAATTACAGTACACTTAGACGTCACCTTTGCAATAGCTTTTGGTAAACTAATTATATTGGCCTATATGAGGTGAGAGAGTTAAGTGTGTACAGGGGATTTTTTTTGTATGCAAGGAACCAGCTGCTCTATCATGGTAAAGATAGTTTTAATTCCAAACCCTGACTTCAGGGACTTGCCATGGGATTGCTGACATACCTTTTTGAGACGAGTGAGAATGACATGTCCTCCCAGCATTTCACTTCTTATTCTGTGCACCTTGTCCTAATAGAAAGTACTGGACCAAGGCCACTGACATGTTGCTGGGATTTCTTATTGGGCATGTTTCTTGTTGGAGCCTGTCTCTTCTCCCTATCTTCCAGTTGATAGGAATTCTGGATGTTTCTGGTGACCAGCAACCAGAATTTGATCTTCATTCTTTTCCCACTTACTGTAGTTTGATCCAATTTAGAAGGCCGTCCAGCCGTATCTTGACAGCCTCATCAAAATCTATTTCATGCCTCTGGAACATGGCTTAGGAGTTTTCTGAATGAGCGCACACTCATCGCAAATGACAAAATGCTTCATTATCTGGTGAGCAAGAATGTGACATGTAGGGTTAAAACTGTGGATACTGAACTGCATTGTGTGACTGAGGAACACTTTGCTGTGTTCAAATTGACAAGTAGCCTCTGCAGCTACATGACTAAGCTCTCATATTTCGATATACAGGTGGGGGGAAAGCTAGCGAGGGGTGCATGAAAATGGCTTGAGGCTGTGCGTGTCCCTTATCCACCTTGGCGAGAGTGATGCTGTGACAGTCTGGCGTCCTCCACGAAACCCCGGACAGATTGAATCCCTTTTGAAATGTTGTTGTTTAAAGCAGCTAAACATTCTGAGTCAGTGGGTGGCCACTTGGGTATTGAGGAGGAAACAGAAAGGGAGTGTTAGCATTCAGTAACACATCATGTTTGTGTCAGTGCTGAACTTGTGTGAAAGACTGACAGAGCTGCACTTAAGGTCTGACCTCCACTCTGTTTTGCTGTCTCTTCTATCTATGTGTCATGAGTGTGATATTTAGCTGCACCAGTGTTGAGTCTAGAAAGATTAGCTTGAAAGATCTTGATTTAAAAAAAAGGGATTTGAATCACGCTGCTGGTTTTTGTGCTTTGTATTTATTTTTGTCTGGTAGATATCATGATTTAGGTGGAAATGGGACATGTACTCTCTTCAGAGAAAATAGAACTGCAGTGATGGTTAAATTACAGGCTTCATGTATGTCATGATGAATTCACAATGACCCTCATTTATCAAATGAATATACTATTTCCACCATTTCCATGGAAGGCTCGGCATTTATCCATTTTGGATGTGAACATAGGATACGTTCAAATTTCACGACATTAGTGGTGTTTATCCAGGGAAACAGTCAGTGGGCCAGGTGGAGCAAAGTGGACTGCAGCACAATCCAAAGCTGTAGCAGATATGTTGCAAAAGGTACATTGAAGCTGGGAAAAACACAAAAAAATGACTGTCACCTGCAGCATGGCAAATCCTAATTCCAGTGCTGTAGCAGGTGGAGACGGGATCTGAACTATTTTAACTTATAGTTGTTTGATTCTCATAAAAAATTGCGTAGATAATCATGACATTGTCTGTAAATATGATTGCTTTCATACAGCCTAACTCTTACTTTCATCTTGTTGTTTGGGTGTTGTCTATCGCTTCAGACTTATCCACCCCTGCTCTGTACTTAAAAAAAAAACAATTATTTACAAATGGGCCTATTATACTGTGCACATTGAAGTAGTTTATTTCTGTGACAAATAAGGCTATAATTGTTGATTTAGGCTGTTTTAGCAATTAAATGACTAACTTTTCACCTAAAGTTGTCTCATAATCAGGTGACAGCACACGGTTATGGTTATATTGAGGTTCTGTGAATGCCTGTGGAGCGGATCGGCTCTCATTGACTGTGCTGACATGGACTTGTCAGCGTGGAGAAAAGTCCCGCCCCAACGGCGATGATTGACAGCTTGGACGCAAGGAAATAAATAAGGATAAATAAAAGGAAATGAATAGAGAAATGTAAAGGGGAATGAATAGGGTTTTAAATAGGAAAATATATAGAGAAATAAATATGAATATATATAGGCAAATAAATAAGGATATATATAAGGAAATAAAAAAGGAAAAAAATAGGGAAACGAATAGGGAAAAATATAAGGAAATATATAAGGATATATACTGTAAAGGGAAATAAATCAGCATATTTATATAAGGAAATAAATAAGGAAATATATATGAAAATTAATAAGGAAATATAAATAAAAAGAATAAAACAATATAATTAAGTGAAAATAAATAGCGAAATGAATATAAAAATATCTTTATTCGTTTTATGTATATGTGTATATATTCCCTCATATCTTATTCTTTTCCACATTTATTCTTTATTGTGGCACTCCTATCATTCCATACATTACGTGCATGTGTGAGTGCAAATGTGTCTTCAGTGAGTGCAGGGACCTCATCATGGAGACTGATGATTGGCTGATGAGTCACTTTTGGCTCCTGTCTCACCAGGTGAGGTATTTGGACCACACCAAGTTATGTAAATAAGAATGGATTCCCGCCTCTGCATTTACGGCCATTTTTCGTTAGCATACAGTGTTAAAAAAAAAGAGCATGACTGCTCTAGGCTTCCGTATACAACAACACTGTCACAGGGAAGATTTAAAGTTGTATCTGAAAATAAATGAACCAAAATATGAATACATTCTTCCCCCTTAAATGTGCAGTAAATCTTTACAGCACCCTCTTTATTGAGGTTTGTAGGGCATACATTTTATGAATGACAAGAGCAGCTAGCTATGTGGGGTTGTTAACCACAACTGTACTGTAAATAGCTCCTGAAGGATCTAGCACAGCTCAAAGCCAATACATTAAATTCATTTCATACATATAGAGAGCAGAACTTTTTCTCCACATCACAATTATCTTTTGGTGTGCTAGCATTTTTACCCCACCCATGTTAAATATGTTTCCTTTTTTATTTTATTTTTTTAAGTATTCAGCATTTTAACCGTATTCTTTAGTATGAATATTAAAATCAAAACAAGGTCAAAACATCATTGCACTTACTTAGCAACTTAGCAACAGCAAGTTTGAATTGAAATAATCAGGTTTTAAGATCAAAATAACAACATATGGATAAACCACTTGAGATCTCTGCCTTTGGGTTTGGTGGCATCTGTGAGGGTAGTTAGTATCATCCCTGGATAATATTTTATAATCATTTATTTATAAAAACAATTCATATTTTGCAGCTCATGCAACATTTAGAAACACTGAAAAAACTATATGTCAAGGTACAGTGCATCCGGAAAGTATTCACA
>JBBDHI010000007.1:15305378-15315679 GCA_037177115.1 Craterocephalus stercusmuscarum
TCTATGCACGCACTGATAATATGTTCTGTATGTACAATATATAGACAATGTGACATACATCATTAAGCATTGTATGTAAAAATACAATATTGTAAACAATTGGCTTCTTTTATCTCCAAATTTCAGACATTTTTTTTTGTTTGGCTGAAAATGATTAAATGATGAACAAAAGAGACGGAGAAAGAACACGAGACAAAGAGGATTGATCTTTCTGAGAGGAATTGATTTTCATTCCTGAAAACAAGCTGCCTGACTGCTGACGCGGCAGTTTGAGTGCAGTGTAGTTGCATTACAGAGGAGCCTCAGAGCAAACAACCCTGAATTAGAAACTTCCTTAACAGATTTGTAGACTTTCAGGTTAAATTAAGTAAAAACAAAAAGATCTGTGTTCCAGTTTTGTTTTGATAGCTGTATATCAGAGTGAGGAGTGATTGTATCTTGTATGTATTGCAGTTGATGGATGTTACTGCTGTTAAGGTTAAAGGTTTAGACTCTACTGGAGGGGAGAATGAGATAAACCAGCCTCAAAAACACTCTGATGAGAGACCTCTGACCAAACAGAGGGGAGGCCACTTGTCATGGTGTGTGTGTGTGTGTGTGTGTGTGTGTGTGTGTGTGCGTGCGTGTGTTTGTGTGTGTGTGTTATAAGGCTGAGGGTATTAGCGAGGAGGCCCAGCTGCTGCTCAATCAGAAGTTGTAAAATGAAATCTCTTAGACAGCAAACAACAACAAACATGAAATATTTTTAAACAGATGCATGAAAAAGATTTTCAGTCAAACTAAAATTAAAACGATGAATTGACTTATGATCATTGTCATCAGAATCATTGTTTTAAGTATAACAAAAAACACTGTTAATAAGATAATGAAATACTAGCATTTAATAATAGCAGCCTTTGCTATGTTAGGATGTTGATGTAGGTTCCTCATACTGGAGCAGACTTCACCTTTGGGTAAAGTAGAATGAACAATAAGAACACAGAGTGCATTTTTAGAGGTTTCTTTCATCAACGTTGCCTGGTAACTGCTGTCGGCTCTTCGTAGACTCTTACTCGGGGCTGTCTGACAGTCAACTTTGCTGATGGCACACAGCTCTAGTTGTCATGTTTCCTGAAGACCCAGAATCAACTGATGTCTTTAAACTGCATTTTTCATAGACACTGATGTTTAGAAGGAAAAAAATAACACAAATCTGTGAACTAACTCAAGTTAAGAACAGCAAGCTATAAACATTAGAGTTTTTTACTGCACACTCAGATTAAGCTCAGTGGTGTAAATGTTGACTAAGATCAGAAAGACTTCTCTGCAATGACAGTCTCTGAGCTTTAAAATTATTTTTTAAAGGTTTTGTTTTTAGCTGTGGCCTTAGACCTACCTATTTGTAAAATCTGCTTTTATTCTATGAAGCATCCACAGCCTTTAAGATTTTTCTGAAAAAAGGGCTGATCATCATAAGAACAAACTAAAACCTTTAGTGGGGTATTCTTTTCTAATTATGGTCCAAGACCATGGAACCAGAGAAAACCTGAGAATAACTTGATGTCTTTACTTTTTCTTACAGTAGATAGCCTATTAATCTTTTTATTGTACTTTTACATTGATTTTAATCAGCTCTTATTTGTTTTTCTTTTTTTTTTAACCTAACTTTTTAAATTCTTTATTTCACTTTTACTAAACACAAATCTTATATTGTCAGTTTACATTTTTTTGTTATTATTCTGTTATTCTATGTCTGCGGACTGTAAATCACTGCTACATTCTTTTTATAAAAATAAAGTCAGATTGATCTATTATTGCTCTATTATCTTGCCTATCTGTCTGATATATTACTGCCCTCACAACAGAAGTATAAGCAGCACTAAAATATTACAGGTATAAGGCGCATATCTTCTTTGTTATCTTTTCTCTGCTCAATCTTTATGTTGGAACATGTTTTACTGATGGCTGTTGAATAAATCAGCGTCTATATTTCTCTGTCTATTTTTCTTTTACATTATAACATTCTGCTCTGCACAATGTAATTCACCCAATAAACAGAAGCTCAGAAAAGGCCGGGGATGAACCCATATGGGCAAGTATTAACTGGCTGTAATGTGGGGTTATGTAAAACAATACAACCACTCTTCTTTCCGGTACAGAGCTTCTGTCAGCACAAGTTTACCCAGTGATCTTACTTGAGAAAAATTGGATACAATGCTTGTTTCATCTTTTTGCCAATATAATAATATTCAGAAATATTCAGGTTTGGATATGCCCTTACTCCGAATCTAAATCAGTCACTTTACTAAAATGTAAAGATGAAAGAAAGAGACTTTTACCATCAGTTTGCTGTGGTTTTTAACTGTGTTTTAGATGCATATGCTGCAAGTATCAAAGGTTGGGTTCATGGGATTACAAGGTTCAACCAATGATTTGTGTGTTTGAACAATACTTATAAAATTCACCCATCTCTCCGATTTATATTAAAGGGGGGGTGTGGCATGCGAAATTGAATTTTTGTTCAGCTTTTTGTCATGTTATGTCATTCCCTCCCCATCAACGTGCCCCACAGGTTGCTTTCACTTGTTCTTACTATTTGAGAGGTGAAAGGTGCAAGTTACATTTGAGTTCCTTTTTTCTACGTACAGCGTTTTCAAAACAACTGAAGGTTACACTTGAGCGATAGTGCTATAAAAAAGTTCTGTTTGTGCGCTGTTTTAATTGAAAGCAGGCCTACCGTGGCACTCACCTGCCATGTGTCTTTCTGTGTCTTTTTAGCTGCGGGACGGCCCTCGTGGCCAGGATGCCGCTGTGTACCATGCCAGTCCACAGTGGACGGTGAAGGGCAGGAGGAGGGGACCGAGTGCAGGAGACTGAGAGGAGGCGGCCCACATCAAACGGGAGACATGAACCTCTGCTGGAACGAGATCAAACGCAAGTCTCATAACATCCGGTAAGAGGAGGAGGCATATCCTGGAACAGCCTAAAAAGACGAATGCTTTTAAGGCATACTACTGTGGCCTTCCTAATGTATTTGCTTTGTACCACCTCATCTCCTCTTCTCTTTGTCCTCCTGCCACTTAATTAGATGTGATTAGTGTTCAAATTATATTTTTTCTTTTGAGTTGTTGCGCAGCTCGGTCATTCATTATGATCTGGATCAGCTGGAGCCTACAGGGCCGATTTAAGCAGTGTTGTGTTCACTGAACACGTTCATATTTACAGTGAACTGAACGGTTTACTTTTCATTCAATGAACGGGAACGAGAGTGGCTCTCACTTTGAGTGGCACACGCAGATACATGAACTTACTTCATTAAAAAAAAAAGAAACTAAAAATAAGAACTTTGAACATGAACTAGTTCATTTCTATCCGTGTGAACTGAATTTCGAGTTAGTTCTGTTTAAAGGAGCTACACCCGATATCACGTCCGGCTAATTTAGCTAGCGATAGCGGCTAGTTTTTTAGTTTTAGCATGACGGTCTTTCTCTGCCAATGGGGTTAATTTTCGGAACGTCCAGATTCTGATCGGCCAGTGAGAGCGTTCCTCTAGGGATCTGGAAGTTACGAAAGTTAACCCCATTGGCAAAGAAATAGCGTCACGCCAAAGCTAAAAAAAAACTAGCTGCTATCGCTGACTAAACTAGCCAGACGTGAAATCAGGTATAGCTACTTTAAGTATAAACTGGCACAACACTGGATTCAGGCCATAAATGCTCCAGGATTGCAGGTGGCACACACTGCTTTTTGCAATCTCTCTCCTAGGGCCGGGTGTTTTTGGTTTCGTTTGTTTTTCATATTAATTTAGCTTTTTTAAATTTATAAATATAAATTAGTAAATAAAAACGTCATACCCTATGACCCAGGTTGTGACTAAATGAGGGCTCTTCCTGGATTTAATTCCCAGGATCTGTCTTGCTACTAAAAACAAAAGATATCATTATAACATGCACAATGCTGTGACATAGACATCAATATTAGTCCAAAATTTGGATGTCTTTGATTCTTTGATGCATCTAGGAGAGAGAGGAGCAAGTAAAGGAAATGTATGGAAAGTCTTTTTGGTACAGTATGAAAAGGGCATAAGACAATGAACCATTTGCAAATGTAATTAAAAGGTAATGTATGGTATCATATTATTTCACAGAAATCATGAAAACAATGGTAAGCAACACTTTATAAGATAATTATTCCAATGGTAGGTTCCTCAGTTTTCAGTCAGTCCAGATAGCAAATGATCAAATTGGATCTTCTGAGGCGTTACAGTGTCAAACTTAGCTGTACTTAATGTTCAGCTTCAGCAAGTTGAACAAGTATATTACATTTACTGTATTTGTGTAGTACATTTCCTGTACTAGACAATTCAAAGTGCTTTATATGAATTATTAAAAGCTTTACAGATGGTGCAAAGAAACATTAAAAAGTAAAGAAGGTAACCAAAAATAGGAAAAATAACAATAAAATCAGAATAAAAATCATAAATTTAATTGATATGAAGCAAATGACTTCAAAATTACGATGCAGATTTCATGCATAGGCGCACAAGAAAAGAATTGCTTTTGACCTGTATCTAAAAGTGTTTGAATTTTAAAAGAAACTATTTAATATAGCACTTTTCAGACAAACTTTACTCAGTGTGCTTAAAACACATGCCACGTATACACACAGGGCCAACACTATGACATCAGCAACCACTCATGCTAACACTTGCTCCTAGGGAGAATATAATGTGACCACTCAACCTAACATTATTATACATAATACAATACAAAAACATTTGGTGAAAGTTTATTTTTTTCTGAGCCTTAACCCTAAAAAGCCAAACATATCATATTTGATACATATGTTTCTGAGACATTTTGCATCACTTTATGGTGAAAACTTTGCTCAAAACTCTGCAGAATACAATAAGAAACTCTTCAGCCCCCTAATGGATGCCAGGAGGCAGAAGACTGCACTATATTAATCTTGACTAGTCACATGGTAATGAATGGTAGATATACACACACACAAAAAAAAAATCTTACACATTTTGTTAAAGGGTTAAATAAGTACTTCAGATTTTGAAAATTAGACTTTTTTTTCACCAGTTATCACCCTTTAGGGTGAAAAGGGTTAACTTTACTGAGATCTGTAAACTATCAGTAGGCATTTAAAATCTATTCTGTGACTGACTGAAAGCCGGTGTAAAGATTTTAAAACTAGTATGATGTCCTTTGATCTCTTAAACCTATAGTTAAAACTCTAGTAGCAGTGTTAAACTGAACTAAACCTGGGAGATGCAGGGTAATCTCAGGGTCTGTGAGCTTGAACTAACTTCTCAGGGGTAGATAGCAAAAGAATATAATATCAGGTTAATGAATGATAAATATTTTTCTAAAATGACTATCATAAGTTGAACATTTGAAATGTCTATTTATTCATTGAGATTATTTTTAAAATTTTTGTTTTTATATTTCGGTGCAGTTCTGATTCCACAGGTCAGGAAATCAGAGCATTCAGAGAAGTTTAAAGGAAAAAGGAAGAAGGACGTGATCCCAGTTTCAATTGAAGCAAACCGCCATCTGGTCTTATTAGTGGATCCTATCAGCTCTTTAGCAACCAAACTGTTGTCTGCATCTCTCAAACAACAAGCTGCCTTCCAGAAAAGATATAAATATGTAAATTTCTCTCCTGACTTTGACATGGCACAGATAATTTTCAGAAGATGTATCTAGTCACGTTGCCTTTTTGTTTTCTTTCTTTCTGTCGGTCATTACTGGTGTACAGCTTCACTACGTTTACTGAATCTCTTAGCGAACATCTCTGCAGAGGGACAGGTGAGACAGATGTGAGGTGGCAGTGACTCAGGTTTTAGAGCTGGATATTTGCTGGTCACAAAATTTATGGCTTGATGTTGTGGAGACCAAAACTGGAAACTATACTTGCTTTTTGTATACGAGTGAAACTTTATACAAATGGTTAACTGGAAAAATATGCAAGAAAGAAAGACACTTTTAGTTTCAGTGACATTTGTTCTTACATTTTTATATATGCAGAGACACTAGATGCGAGTATTTGCAGAATTATGCCACACCATCGCACCAGTGAAAAGAAGCTAATTATATGTAACGACTGTATATTGTACCTAATATGAGTTTTACTTTCCATTTTCCTTCTGACATTCCTTGTTGTTGTCATTCAGTTTTCAAGCAATTAAAAATAATATGCCGGTCTAATAATGTGCAGTCACAAAATAATTTATATTTCACTTCTTCCAGTCAGGAAGATAATTATTGAAATATTACTGGTTTGCCAGGTTTGCCAGTGCAAAATAATTACAGCATATTTGTGTTATTCTTTAACACTTTATTGGAAAAAGTCCAGCCTTGCTGCATCATTTCTGCTTTTTTTTTTAATTCAGTTGGCATCCTGTTTAGACTGTTGGCCCCTTAATTGCTTGCTTGACCCTAATGTAGTTTGGAAGTGGGGAGGGGGATGTTAAAGAAGCATAGTTGTTAAATTGGGACAGACAGTTTCCCCTGCAGTCTTGTGTAATGAGATCACAATGCATGGCCTGTAGTGGCTGTTTATATCCAAACTGCACTCTGCCTGAACTGGGCTGAGAGTAGAGGAGAGAGACACAGGACGACGTCGATGTCAGGAGAAAGAGAGCTACAGTAGAGAGGGGGAACTGAGGGCTGGTATTAAGTCATCACACAGGAGAGATATAGGGAACTGGGAGGAGAAATGTGGTAGAAAGGAATATAAAAATGAATGAATGAACTTTACCAAAGAGCTGTCTAACCTTGAGGATAAATGCTGTTCAGGCAAACGTCTGAGTGTGTTTAAGGCCGGTGGCTGGACAAGTGCTACTGCTTTTATAATGACCTGTCTGGCAATGATTGACAGTAGGTTTAGGTTTGTTCAGATAAAACTCCTCGCTCTTCCTTGCCGACCCTTTAAATCATCCTTCATTTTCCTGTGGAAGGTATCACACTGTGGTTTGACTGGAGCTGATTTAAAGCACTGTTGTAATGTCATAATTTTTTCTGAAAAGAAAGAGACATTTTTAATGAGGAATGCGGGTGCTGATTTACTATTGGCATGCTGATGCGTTCAGAGAGAAAATACATGTGACAAATGAAAAATGACATAAATGATTGAATGTACTTTTAATGATAAAATAGAGAAAACAAGACTTTCTTTTACAATGCAACCATAAAATCCTTGTCAGCAATGTCTCCAAACTGTGTGTGATGGTTCCTATGACATTTGGCCTGTTTAATGAGCGTGTGACAGCATCTTTATTAGGGACTAAGAGAGATGAGAGTGGAATAAGCTATGGAGCTCGGGCTTTGGAGACCAGTGGTGGAATGTAATCAAGTACAGGTATTTCCTTATTGTACTCAAGTATATTTTCCATGTATCTGTACTTTACTTTAGTAGACTTAGCTGTAGATGTGTTACTTTTGCTTGACTTCATTTTACAGCAAATATCTATATGTTCTGTTCAACTGCACATTGCACTGCAGAAAAATCCATTGAACTGAACTGAGCTATCTATTTCGTATTGTTGCTATTAGCAAGGCATTCTGCACTTCAGGTTTACATCCTTCAAATCATCCAATGGATTTTAACTCTGCTGGTCACCCCTAAAAAATTAACAGGGAGTCACAGACTCATCAGTCAAAATGAGAACTGTTTCAAAGAGATTACCACAATAAGAACAAAAATCCTTGATATAATCTGATGTGTTTTCCTATATCCTGCTGACAACATTCTTTTAATCCTTCATGTTCCTTAGTGATAATAGGCTGACTTCCCAACTAATTTAATGTGAATACTGAAGTTCAGGTCTGATTCCATGACTACACCCAGATTTCTGGCTCTATTTGTGGTTTCTAACTTACAGTAGCTGAAGGCACATTTGCATCAACTGCACTTTTAAGCCCTCAGACAATTCACATCTTTTGTAGTCATGAAACTTACATTTCAGTTTTTCTTCTCATTCATGCACTCCCCTTTTTGTACCCTCTTTTTATTGTCCTCTCTGAACAAAGCATTCAAGTAAGTATTCTTCTTTATTGTTTCAGGAGCGCTGTCATATTTCTCCTTCACCCCAAGACTCATGCAGGATCCCTTGAGCAGACTTGATTTTAGGGAAAAGGAAAATGTCACAAGGTATTAGATAAGGCAGTAAGGTGGTTTGCCACTGTGATGTGTTTCCCAGTCAAAAAGTGTTTCAGTGAAAGTGTTGCTGGTATGTTGCTCTGATAGAGGATGAAAATCCATTTGCCACTTTTGTAGGCTCTTTCTTCTGATCTTGTCTAGTAAGGTTTCTGTTTGTCATCATATTATAAAGCAAAAAGCAGCTGAAGTTCTGAAAAATGTATCTTTTGTGAATATCCACAACACATTGTGAGGGAGGGTCAAATATTGACTGACCTCACTAGATATTTAATTTGGTGAATATGACAAAAGCAAAAACATTGCTAAGTAATTTCAGTGGGTTCCACTTTCTGCAGCTGCTACAGTTACATGCTTCCTACACTCTGATACATAAGTATAAATAATAAAATGGTAACTGTCATTTCAAAAGAAGCCAGATGAGGTGGTTTGAGTCGCTGGGTCGGATGACTTCTGGGCACTCCCCCGCTGAGGGGTTCTGGGAATGTTCAACCAGGAAAGAAAGTCCAGTTCTCCTTGCTTAATCCACTGTTCCTGCAGCTCAAGTTCTGATAAGTGGTAGAAAATGGATGCATGGATGGATATCATATAAACTGATACCTACTGGTGTTGCATTATACATTGTTGAAAAGCCTGATTAGTCCCCTTTACAGTACATTCAAGTATCATTTATAAGGAATGTACCTCTATGGAATCAGAATAAAATGTACAAAATCCCTCGCAATAGTCTTCTGATACTCACTAATTTTTTAAAGTATGTATTTGATTATTGAAGTCTCTCACAGTAATAAGGAAAAACACAATTTTACACTTTATTCATTTCACATAGCTAGGGACCGCTGAGACACAATCCTTCCAAGCTGTACAGTCATAAATATGGACACCCCTACTAATAATTTTTTTAATGCCATGATTTATGACCTCTGAAAAGCTAAAGAATGGAAGATGTTGTCACGTTTCAAGAAATTGCGTTTAATTTGCATGTACCTATGTGCTACTGTTTCTGAAGACACTCAGAGAATTGAACAAATTAAGATAAGGAATAAACAGCATAACAAAATGAATGTTTACAGAGGGTAAAAAAAAATTATCAGCATGACACAGAGGCGCTCAGCTAATTGGACTCTGTGCTAATAACAGAAGGTAAGTGGTTTTGATTTTGTATACAAAGGTGGCACCGTTATTACATTGTCACTCTCCAGCTGTGCAGCATGTGATATCCACCACAAAACAGTACTCGTGCCACTGGCAAAAAACCCCCAAAAAACAACCAAAAATGTAAACACGCTGCTCTTATTGTTGTGTATTTTGTCCTGTACCACACTGTGGTTTAATGTCTTATGCAGGACAGAGATAATGGCCTCAAATAAGCGGACTGTTTCCATCACAGTCACCGCTGAATGATCGGAAACATTTAAGAAAGAGACATTTATTACTGCAAGCATATTGCTGAGTCTATTCAGCCATCTGTAACCATTGTATAAGATAATACGGTTTGAGAGTGTGGGAGGCTTCTAAGATTTGGTGCTACTTTTCTCAGTTAGAAGTCCTTTTATGAAAGAGAAATGTTTTTTTAGTGGTTGTGTAATGCATCAAATTGACAATCAGGGAATTAACAAGGATTTCTTCTTCATTATTTGTGTCCAGTCACTTGAATAAGTTTTCAAAATGGAGGCAAGGAGCTTATAGCAGATTTTTGAAACCTTGATATGTCTGAATGAAGGATCTGAGAAATAAAAGGAGCCTACAGAGCTGTCACATTTCATTTGTCTTTTGATACAATAGTCACTTCTTTGGTGAAATGATGCTTTTAATTTAGCAAATCATTTTTTTTTGCCTTTGAGGTGAATTATTTCTCTGCTGTTGGATTAAGTGTCATGAATCATGGAATGCCCACGCACTTACTCCACGCCACGGAAAACATTCAGTGACAGTTGTTTGATCCATCTTGGATCTTCTGAACAAAAGACAACTGGAACACATTTTCATAGATACAAACTTGCATCCTTAAGGTGGATGCCAGATGCCAGGGATAACAGGTAGCTTGAAATTTGAAGTACAAAATCTGTAATCACTACTTAAAGGGAACATATCATGGAAAATCCACTTTTTTAAGCCCTTACATACCTGTTTTTGTCTTTTCCAAGCGGTCC
>JBBDHI010000007.1:15397105-15414481 GCA_037177115.1 Craterocephalus stercusmuscarum
TAAAGGAAAATATGATGAAATATAAAAAATAAAAGTTAATGATCTGTTTTCATAACATGCAGCAAATAGAAAAGTTTAAATCAGATTGAATTAAGTTATGATAATAATAGAATAAAATACAATGAAATACGATTAAATACATTTTATTGAAATATAAAATCCAATTTGATCAAATTAAAATAGAAAATAAGGGTTAGAATAAATAAAAATTGCTATAAAATAGAATAAAAAAATGTAATAAAACATTGTAATCATATCAAAGCTAGCAGGGTTAATAATGGCTAAGGTGGAATAAAGGTTGTGGATAATCAGTCAGAGCAGAACATTTTCTTCCTGCAGTCGTCTCTTCAGATTAATGATGATGAAAGTGGAGCACAGGATACGAACCACGGTGACGCCGTCGTTGAGCAGCGACTCTCCAAACACCATGATGAAGAGGACCTCGTTGACATGGACCTGCTCAAACACAGCGATGACGGCCACCGGATCCACGGCAGCGAGCAGACTGCCGAACAGGAGGTACTGCAGCAGGCCGATGTCCAGGTCGCCTGCAGAACGCGGACAACGGGAAAAACAGGAACTCTCAGCTGACATTGCAGAATACTAACCTCTGTTTACACAGAAGTGTATCGCAGTCCCGAAAAAAATTAAAAAGCTCAGATTTTCTGAATTTACTTGAATAATTTTCAAATAAAGATCCATTTTGTTACCCTGAATTCAAGAGATAATTCAGAGCTGCCTAAACCCCCTGAAGAACAATCTTGGCAAACGGATCTAATATCATTCCTTAATTAGAAAAAATCTAATTTTCTGTCGGTGGGTCAACAGAGAAATTCTAGACTACATGAACTTCGTTTTTTCTCTCTCTCTTCATTTATTTGTCTTTTTGCCAGCTGTGATCTCATATTAACATCAATATGAATGTACAAATGTAATGTACTAACTAGGGTGATGGTGGCGGGGGGGTGCTATGTGTATTTGTTGGTTCGTTCAAGGGAAAAGAAAAAAAAATCACAGATCTATTTGTTAAGGTCATGTAACATGATATAATAAAAAGATTAAAAAGACATATTTATCTTTTAAACAAGGGTTTCTAGCACATTGAATGACATGGCAGACTAATAGTTTGTTGAGTCAAACCCTAATTTCAACCTATGTTTAACCAACCGTGAAATATCGTCCTGTTAGAAAGGAAGCCAAGTCCCTTTACAGTTTAGGCAGTTCTGTGTCCCCACAACACGAGAAAAACAAGCACTCACACAAACTCCATTCACATCTCTTGCAAACATCACTTGATCCTCTCTCTTATATTGATCTTGACAGGTATCGCAGTTTGAAGCAGTTCAATGTGGACATCTGCCAGACATGTTTTCTAACCGGCCGCACAACCAAGGGAAAGAAGCTGCACTACCCCATCATGGAGTACTACACCCCAGTAAGGAAAGCATTATCTAGTGCTGCACCTGAATACTAATTCAGGTCTGTGGGGAAAGATAAATCTCAGCTCTACTAAAAAGTGAAATACATACTCCTTACTCTTGGTTCCTGCTGCCAGACGTGGATTAGAGATCTAATCCACTGCAAGGCCTCTATCATCTGATCCAGATCTATAGTATGCATATAAGTACCACTCAGTTGATATTCTTTTTGGCTGAAGTAGTGTACACTTAAAGTGCCATTTGGAGTACAAAACACAGATAAGACCCCAATCTCAAGCAAGTTCATGAAGTTAAATTCTTTCTAAAGGAGTGTTTAAGCTTATTGACACGGCGCCAGAATTTCGAATGAATTACAAGTTGTAAAATTTGGCTGAGGGCCATATGTACAGTGGATAGTATTTCAAAGTAGCAGGGTATATAATTTCTTAACTGCTTCATTACATTACTAACAAGGAAGGGCAGGAGATAATAAGCAAAAAGTAGAGAAAAGAGGAGAGACTTTAAAAAGAATAGAAAGGTAAAGATGGAGAAAAGAGAGCAATAGAAACTGAATAAAGAGGTAAAGGTCTTTAAGTAAAAAATGGAGGATGAGCTTTGAGGCAACTAACCAATAATCCTAAAGCTGTGCAATTTGTCTTTCTCCCATCTACAATGTGTGCTTCAACCTCTCCTCGTCAACCCCTAACCCCCCCCACACCGCTTCACCCGCCAACCCCGGCAAATGCAGACAACCTCAGGGGAGAAGATGAGGGACTTTGCCAAGACTCTGAAGAACAAATTCAGGTCAAAACAGTACTTCACAAAGCACCCACAGAGAGGTTACCTGCCAGTGCAATCTGTGCTGGAAGCAGAGAGCTCAGAGACGTGAGTCCCACAACACACAGCTTCTCTTTCTGTCTGCTCTCCTGTCATCTGTCTCTTTAGTTGCTCCTGCTGTTACATGCTAATTGTCATGCTGAGTCACTGAAAAGGTGTAAAGCAGGGCTACTCAATTGGCTGCAGTTCTGCAGGTTTTCAATGCATCCCAACACACCTGATTCAAATGAAATGGATCTGACTGATTGTGAAGTTCTGCACAATGACTCAGTCAGGTGTTTTGCAGCAGGAAAACATTGAAAACCTTCAGGCCTACAGTACAGCCCTGTGTGACAGCATGGAGTAACCCTGGTTTAAGGAGATGACTCTTTGTTCAGAATTAACTTTTTCATGTGACTCTAAAAAGGAAATAAAACAACAGTGCAAAGTTCATGGTATCCACAAGCATAGTGAGACTCTTTAGAAGCACAAAGTGTGCAAAGTTTGCATGCACCACCATCTTTTATTACCTCAAATATTCTAATATATCTTACAGTATATCACTGAGAACAAAAGATAAATGACTCTCTACTGCCCCAATAAGTGTTCACATGAAGAAGACCTGAATCCAGAACTGTTCTTAGATCAGAGATCTATTTAGTCACATACATATATCCTTCAGTCAAAGTCAGTAGCGGCTTCACAACCACAAGGCTAAAATAAAATACCTCAAACTCCTAATCATCAGCCCAGAGTGAAATTGACAGTTAAAAGAAAAAAGCTGAGCTACAAATGGACATTTACCCAGCCCAAAATCAAAACTGCACTAGATAGCAAATAATAGAAAGAGTCAGTTACACTGATATCAGCTGCAGTTTCATTGAACTGCAACATTAATGGTGCACAACATGTGCTGCATCAGTTTATTTATTGAAGTATTTGGCTGCCTATTCAATAGTAACATACTACGCCTGAGGCTGTCTCTTGTAGGCTGAACTGGTTTTGGTTATCGTCATGCCAATATCTTAACCTTTATTTAACCAGGTGAGTTAATTGAGAACAATTTCTCATTTACAATGACGACCTGGGCGAGGGGCAAAGATCACACATTGCGATTTTTATCTCAGCATTTCCAACATACAACCAAATTTTAAGAAATGTTTGCACACTGTATGCAATATATGCAAATCTTATAAACCCATTTTTTATTCCCAACAGAACATGAGCAGCGTTTTAGATTTTGGAACTGAGACTTTTACCTTTCACTGGGAATATAAGCTTATTTTGAATTTGATGGCAGCATTACATCTCAGAAAAGTTGGATCAGGGTCAATAAAAGGCTAGAAAAGTAGTTTGCTCAAATAAAAAAAAACAACTAAAGGAGCATTTCACCACTAATTTGTTTACTGGCAACAGATCAGTAACATGTCTGGGTATAAAATTAGTTTTTCAGAGAGGTAAAGCCTCTCTAATGCTTCTAAAACATGTATGATTGTCTACTGGTAGTTACTGCATGGGCTCAGGAGTGTGTCATGCCATCCACAAATGCAGGGTGAAACTCCACCATGTAAAGATGAACCCAGATGTGCGCATGATGCACAAACACTGCTGTTTCCTCTGAAGCAAAGTGGAACACTGTTTTGTGAATCAAAATGTGAAATTCTTTATAGAAACTATGGTTGCCACGTCCTGTGGGCTAAAGTGGAGCGGGACCATCTCAGTCATGACCAGTTACTTCAAAAGCTTTCATTTCGGATGGCATAGCAGTACATCGGCATGAGAGACTTACATCTGTGAAGGCGCCATCAATGCTGAATTTCAGAAAGACAGTGCCATCACAACAGCATGGCTTCACAGGATCGTCACGGCCTGTCTGCAGTCCTGACCTTCCACCAGCATACATTTGGATACAACAAAGGCCCAGCACTGTTGAGCCGCTGGAATCTAGCATCCAGCAAGATGTGGGCAACATCTCTCTACTAAATCTCCAGCAAAATAGTCTCCTCTCTTCCCAAGTAATATAATTAAATGTTAAAGAGACAGATTTTATGTCCAGTTAGGTTTCAGTTATCATTTTTTCCTCATGTCTGAACAAGAAAGAGCAGCAATGCGGCTTCACAGTAGCGGTTCAAAAACAAGCCTGTCAGTAAAGTTTAAATTTGCCTTCTTTCTTTAAGAATTCTGTCAGGTGTTGACTTTGACTCCTTTTCTTCTCAGACCATGCTCGTCGCCCAGGCTGCCCCATGCAGACACACACAGCAGGATTGAACATTATGCCAGCAGGTATGTGCCTCACAGAGCTGCACAATGTATCACATAATTACTGTGCAGCAATTTCCCCTTTTCCCACTTTACCCTCTCTAAATGCTCTCCCCTTTTCTTATTTTCATTCCCTACCACTTCTGCCTTTTCTCTTCTTCTGCCTTCTTGCTCCCTCACGCTGAAGTCAGTGCTGATTGTGTTATTGATTTGGCTGTGTTGTGTACTGTACTCTGGCCAGGATAGAGGCTGCACTGCCCAGCAGTTTCACCTCACTCTCATTATCCACACAAACGCAGCGCGGCACACACAAGCAGAGCAGTTTGTGGTTGTGAGTTTGTGTGAATGTGTGGAGGTTAGCGAGGTTCAACATGCCTAGCGGCTTGTCACTTGCGAGGGCAGTGAGCCCATTGGTCACCTGGGAGATGTCTGTGTGGATTAGTGTCCGTCTAACAGGCTCTAAACATGGTGCAGGCCTGGACTCCCTGCAGCTCTGCACTGTGGCCAGAGCTGGACACACACATCCCTCTCCAATGAGCCTGCAGTCCTTGAATGAGAGTGGGTATTCATGTGCTGGTAAATGTCCCGTTGTGTATAACCTCCCTCTGGCTCTCACACACTTTACACCCTGCCAAAACAAAAACAGCATACACATAATAGAGAGCAGGCACAATTGTCCTCGTTACTCCTCCTGGTTCCCCCGTTTGCCTTCTTTTCTCTCTATCTTTGATCCCTCTGTTCTATTGTCTCCCTCCACAACATTTATTTGCATCTTGCTTTCTCTATTCCTGTCCTTTTATTATCCGTTCTTTAATATGTGTTCTGTCACATCTATGGAAGCATATTTATAGTTACAGAAAAGTTCATGATTTAATTTATGATTAATTTTTAAAGGCATCAGTACCATTGCTGCCGTCTTTGTGGAGCTTCTTCGGGTGAGGGGCAGTTTGCAGCAGCTACAGACTGAACACAGCCTTCCCTCACATGATCGCACGGAGATGCTGCTGTTGTAGCATAAAAACGATCTAAAAATGTTTTTATTCTTCTAAAAGCTCCAGACTACAAACATTTAGTCGCATTTAATCACCATTTCTTGAGACTTGGCAACATATGCTGCTTTTATAACTCGGCACACCGCTGCAGCTTGGAAATGTGCTCGATTTGGGGGGATTGCTTTTGTTTTTCTTTTCTTTTTCCTTCTGTTTTTCCCATTGTCAAACATCTTGCGGATCACCAGAAGGGAGGGAGAATCTGCGTGTCGTCTTTTGTAAATGAGAGACGGGAGAAATGACACGAGGCTGTATCAGTCATCATAACATCACGAGTGAGAACAATTAAAACTGCGCGCTTCCTCATCTATATGTGTTGGTAAAGGAAGCCACCTGTCTCTCTCTCTTCACTCAGCCTTTTGAACTATAGTTTATTTTCAAAAGAAACCAGCATTCAGGCGCTTTTGTGACACACCAGTCCTGAATTAATGATGAAGTATAAGATATGAAGTCATGCCGGTATAATCAGCAGACAGCGATTTCCTCCTCCAGGCATCAAACAGTCAAACTGTTTATCTGGTAAAATACTGCAGAGAAAGCAGCATCGTTGTTTCCTTGCTCCGCCACTGCTATGGCCCAAAGTTTTGGGGACAAATTAGTTTGCTGACTTGACCCCAAAGTTTAAATATGCAATGCGGATGAAGCACTGAACAGTGCATAAAGTGCACTGATGAAGAGCTGCAGATGATGATGATGATATAATACATCCAAGTGTGTAAAGGATGCTCTGCTTTCATTCATATATAATGATTTCAAAAGCTGAGAGGTTTGGCTCAGACCTGACGTGTCTCATGTCATCTTGATTTTTACTGAACAGCTGCTGCTGACATCTTCAGCATACCTAAAAATAGGAGTTATTGAATTAGATTGAAAATGAAAAATACTTAATTAATTTTCTGAAGGGAATTATTTAATTTAGAGGTTATTCATTTTCAGTTGTGTTGTACAGGAGGGAATGGCTGTCATCTTTCTGTCTTGTAGCTACTTGAAGAAGACTGAATGCATTCTGTTGTTTCCCTTTATTGTGTGTAGAGGGTGTGAAGGCTTGTCCATTACTTCTAGAGGCTTATGCTGAATTCTTTTGGACAGTGGACCACAACTGCTCCAGAGTCTAGAGTCAGTCCAGGGCACAAAACCAGCCTTCTTGATCATGCTTCTTGATAGACAATATGCACAAAAACATTTGAATGTCCCACGTGCAAATTTTTTTAATTCGCTGAAACGTGTCAAAGTTTAGCCTTTAGCTGATTTTGTTGTCTGGAGCTGCTCTTAAATGAACAGTTTTCTTTTATATTCAGGCCAAATTTGGTTCGTGTTAGATATTTCTGGCACCAAGATTAGTTTGTCCTTTTAATCCTTTCTGAGAAAATATGTCAATTTGTTCATTAACATTGATTCGTGTTTTTTAATACACTCTTTACTCATCCAGCTATTCTCACATGACTCCAGCTCTTTTATGGAATTTATTTTCACAGAGAAATCATAGCAGCTTTGACTGGATTCTGTAGTTATTTTTCAGGCTTTAGTTAACTGTGTTGAATACCACTACATGCTATAATAGGGCTGAACCTTTAAATAACGACTCTTGTTATAAACATACTGACGCGTAAATCCACACAGCTTCCAGTGTGTGTGTGTGTGTGTGTGTGTGTGTGCTTTAGTCTGTGTGTGAATGGAAAATTAAATGTATGAGACTGTTCTGATTTCATTTTTTCTTTTTTTTTTCCTACATAGTTGAAAGTCTGGTGGTTCATTCCTCTGGTGTATAAATGAATTACACAGATTTTTGAGCGAGTATTAATGCTTGCACATTTAATCACACGTCTAAAGGAATGGCGCGAGCTCGTTCATTTACTGACATGATCTAAGCAGCATCATAACGGGAGAAGGCAGTTCTTGATGTGGTGTTTTACCTGTGCACTGACAGCATACAGAACATCTTCTTTCTTTGTTTCTTTCTTTCTCCCATCTCTCCGCCTGGCAGTTTAGAGATTAAAATAAGGACATTTCTTATTTGAATTCCTTCCCAGTCTCAAACATAACTCACCACTCACTTTGAACACTAATGGAAAGTCAAGCTGATATCAAAATACCGGCTATCATTACTGACAGCACAGTGTGTTCAAAATTCTTCTCTTGGGGTGACACATTATTACAGGTGTATGTATGCCTGCTCATGTTTGTCAAGGTGCCCTTCTGTGAATGAATAGTGAACTAGGTAATCCATTGCAATGAAGCTGTGGCAGAATTTTAAAATAAAGCCCCCCTTTTGTTGCTTTTGCGTTCTTTTCTAAAATGCACCATTTTGAAAAAAAAAAAAAAAGATTTTAAAACTGTAGCGTATTTCATTGTGGACCAACATAATTACTGGTGATTTTGAGTCTTCTGAAATCTTGTTTTGCAGTTTTGAATCTTCTAACCTCAAAGGATGGAGTATTTGATGTTAGAAAAATCATTTCTAGTAATGTCAAACACAGAAACGTCATCTGTGTCTTCGACCCTCTATCAACTCTTGCCCTCTTTTGCATCGATGCAGGACTTCTTTCCTTTCATCATCACAGCTGCTTTGACATGTGGAGGGATAAGGATAAGATAGGAAAAAAAGAAACTCCTGAAGCCCTGGTAGGATTTTACCTCCAAAATCCTCACTTTCTCCCATTTCTCATTTCCTCTCCCGTCTATTCATGAAACTAAACACATATCTGTGCTCATCCACAGAAACCACTCCTTCCTATCACATCCTGCCCTTTGCTTTCTCATTTCGTGTTGTCCCTGACTGAGTCTTGCGGTTTGTGGAGCCTTTCTGATGAGTAGTGTCACAGATTAAATTATGAGCTGTTAGGTTCAAAGACCCGCCGCCTGTAACAGGACATGGATAAACCCTGAGTTTTTCAGCGTTATGGTCTCACTAGAAAATGGAGAGAAATGGGATGCAGAGGGGACGCTTCCACCAGCCCCTACATCAATCACCCCTCCATCTTATAGCGTTTCTACTCCTTCAGCTGACAGCTCTAAGCAAAAGATGATGCTGTGCGTCAGGGTGTACAAAGAATGCCGCTCCTGAGATTTAAAGGAACTATATAAGAGAAATGCTTTCTAGATGTTATATTATGTGGTAAAAGGGGGAAGTCGGACTTACCCCTTTTAGGTCCTTAAAAATGAATGACGGTATATGTACGAGTCCAGGACATTTTGGTTAGCGATAGCAGCTAATTTTTAGCTTTGGGGTGATGCTCTCTTTCTCCGCCAATAGGGTTAACTTCCTTAACTTCCGGATTAGGGGAACGCTCTTACTGGCTGATCGGAATCCGGAAGTTAATTTCATTGGCAGAAAAAGAGCGTCACACCAAAGCTTAAAGTTAGCCGCTTTTGCTAATTAAAATGGCCTGGACTCGTACGTATGTGCAATCAATGAGTCATTCATTTTTATGGATTTACCCCTTTACTTCATACAGTAATATACCGTGTAGAAACCATTTTTCTTAAAAAGATTAAAATATATCAGATATAGCTCCTTTAAGACTGGTTGTAATGTAGCACATGTGTGTATACATTTGCATTTGTGAAGTGTCTCTCTGTAATAGCTGATTACTATGCTTGAGGGAGAAATCTTCACTCTGATCAAGAGCTGCCTCCATGTGTTATTTAATTAAAACCTTCTGGCTTTTTTACTTTCTTTGTAACCAGATTCACTATACATTTGCTTAGACTATATTTTCTCCATGTCCTTGTTAAGAACACCAAGGGGGAATGACCATTGCATTCAGCTGGATGGTATTCATGTATGTGGAGTGGTCACATGAGAAAGATATTTCTCATCGTTCTCATCTTTTGCAGTTGCACAAGGGACTTTTAAGGCTACGGTTACAGCCTGGCTCAACACCTACAGCCATAAGGAAGGCAGGCATAAGCTGGTGTTATGCTAGAAATACATTTTATTACTGAAAAAACACAATAAAACGTGTGAAAGTCTATATCAGTGATTTAAGCATGCATGGATGTATGGAAATGTTGAGCAACACAGACCAACTCTTGTGAAAATCTACCATGGTTACATACTTTTTTGGGTATTAACCACAAAACCATAATATAAACATGGTTTAAACATAAAAAAAACACAGTAATCCATGGTAGATTTTCGTAAGGGAAACCAGAGGGACATAAAACAGGCCGCACACCTGCACAAGCCCAGGTGATCTTCCAGCCAGCCTGGGAGACACACTGAGTGCAGGCTGGCGGGGCTTAAACACGAAAACATTATAAATCTGTGACAGCAACCCTGCAGACTGGGCAGGAAAAGCCCCCAGTGTGGAGGGTCCCCATGGTGGGGCCATCACATTACTGCTTATAATGAAGCTTTTAAATGTTCTTAAATTAGCCAAGCTGTGACCTTGTGCTAATGTGTGCAACGATGAATGTGACTAGATGCAAAAACGCACACAAAAACACAGGAGTGATTGTGGAAGATAAGAGAGAAAAGCAGTAGCGCCCGTTATTCTCATCAGCAAACCTAAACAACACACGCTGATGGCAGTCAGGTACAGAGTTTGGCTTTTTCAATTCAATTCAGCTTTATTTGTATAGCACCAATTCATTATGACGTCATCTCAAAGTGCTTCACATACAATAAGTTTAAGCCAATCTGATTGTCATACATTCATATATACAAGGTAATTAATAATAAATAGCCTATGTAAGGAAACCAGCAAGCTGCATCAAGTCTAGTCTTCGATCATTCCCTTTCTGAGCTGCTTCAGGTGACGGTGGAGAGGAAAACTTCAAAACCTCCAGCAGAACCCGGCTCAGGGAGGGCGGCCATCTGCCTCAACCGGTTGGGGGTGGATACGACAGAAAGGGTGAACGTAGACGAAGGACAGAAAGAGAGAGAGAGAAAGAGAAAGAGAGTGCATCACAAACTACTTCTTCTAAAAGACCCTTCATTAAAATATAGGATTTGAATTCAACCAATCATTAGTGGGACTAATGAATGATTGAACTACCCACTGATCCTCAACCCATTTGCAACATTATAGTTTAGAATTGAACAAAAGCAGTGATTAATGCATATTAGGTTTACTCTTTTAGGATTACACAAACACACAGGTCTTTCTGTTGATCAACAGATATCCTTTGTCAACTGGGTCATGTTCATCACTAATAGCAGTTTTCACTCAATTGTTGCTTACTCACTTATATGTAAATCTGCCAGCTGAAAAACAAAAGTGGTGTTTGTCAGATATTCATGTTCATCTTATTCAGTATCTGTCTCGCATACTGCCTCTTATCTGAGCTCTCTCACGCAAGAAACCATCCAACGGTGACTCTTGTCTTAGTCTTTGCATGGCTCTTTTCTCCTTATTTGTCTTGATTCCTCCAATGATGTCCTCTTGTGTTTCAGAATCAGGCATAGTGTGCTTTTATGTGTGTGTATACATCTAGTTGCTAATGTGTGACACTGTGCTATAAACTGCAGTCCTGCAGTGGAGTGATTTGCTGGGACTGGAAAAAAAGATTTTGAATTGCAGTTTCTCAGCCTCAGCCTGGGCACAGCACACAATAAATGTACATAAAACAAGCACATGTTTAAAGTCATAAAGGTATATAGTGCTGCTTCTATAACACAGATGTCAAACTAGTTCCAGAAAGAGCCATGTGGCTGAAGGTTTTCATGTCAACCAAGCAGCAGCACACCAGACTCCAATGAAAACCTGCAGCCACACGGGCCTTTCTGGAACCAGTTTGACATCCCTGTTCTATAACATTGCTATTATGTGGATGCTACCGAGATTTTTACAAACTTGCGTATCAAATATGATAAATATGGCATTATGCTGTAAGGTTAAACATCAGTTTCTTGGTTTGACTTTTCCAGTTCATGATGTCCTTACTTATCCAATCAAGTGCTGAAAAAACGGTTTGTTTGTTTCTTTGTTTGTGTTTTTCAAATTAAGCACTCTCTTTAGTGTTTTATGGCGATGCAACTTAAAGATCAGTCTGATAATCGCTGCCGTGCTTTTCTTCGGACCTGGAAGCGCTGTCCTTGGTCCTGGAAAACTGCGGCACCTCCTCCTCACAGGCCTGCGCTCGCTACAGCCTCTGTCCGTGGTGCTGGACAGCAGCACATTTCTAAAAGGCTTTTTATTGCCTGCATGCCAGAAGACAGTGAACAGTTTTTATTCTCTCTCCTTGTGGGCATTTTTATAGCTTGTACTCTAAGCCAAGAAGAATTCCTGACATTCTGCAGGCTTGTTAGATTTTTCTGGACAGCTTGCTGTTCAGTTGCGGTTAGTAAAAAGGCCAGAGGGCTCATCCTCACTACCTTAAAGCTAAGTTGTGGAGTTTGTTTGCTGTACCAATGACCCTGTGGCAACATATCCCCCCTGTGTGTGATAACATTAATGTCCTCCTCTGTTGCATTTGTTCTGACTCGTTTTCTCTTCTGTGTTTTTTCTCTCTGTTTGTGTGCACTTGCGTTTGTATTTGACGTGGTGTTCCTTGCAATGTATGTGTGTATGTTTATACAGATTGGCTGAAATGGAAAACCAGAATTGTTCATTCTTCACGGATAGCCTGTCTCCTGATGAAAGCTTGTGAGTATAACGCCACCCACGCACAACGCAACAACCCCCCTGATTACAGCTGCTGTTTTTGTGTGTGCACTCATTCCCCCTGAGACACCGACTGTTTCTGTGTTTGTGTGTGTGTTCGGGACTGTATGCATGTTTGAGCATTAGAGAATGACCGGGTAATCACATAAATAATCAGCCACATAATGAGAATGACCCACAGAGAGCAGTGTGCACACACTCCCCCTTCATCATGCTCAGGTCTGTGGCCATACACTGTAGAAAGCGTGTTTGTAGGAGCTGACTGAGAGGGGATAGCAGCGAGAGAAATTTGGATGTTTTGATGTGTACGTGGCATTCATTTCTCATTGTGAGTGTGGAGAGTGGGTTGGGGTTCTTTGAGATCCTACATTTTTATCAGCATCCTGTTTTGTTGATATCACTGTGAGCTGTCATAGATGATTTCATCCTGGGAGTTTTTCCTCTTCGTTGCTCATTTAATTTAAGCTGCATTTTCCAGAAGCCTCGTGCAAAGTGTTCTGAGACCCATTGTGCTCCAGGTGTGCATTGTGAAATGTGCTCATTATTTATAATCATGCGAGTTTTTGATGTGTGTACTCATAGAGGTGACTGTGATTGACATCACATAAAGACCTTAGTTTCCACCTCGGGTAATTCTAATACTTTGTAGCAGAACAACAGTTTTTACTGCGGGCATCTGGACTCCTGCCCTCTACTTCTTTGCTGTCATGTGCATGTATGAAGAGAGCTGCTTGAATATAAATTTGTGACAAAGCATGCTGCTTTAATTATAAGAGTATTTGCATGAATGCCAGCATATAATTCTGCTCCTGAGAATCTTTCTCAGCATGACATTCAATTTCTTCCCTGCATGAGTAGCAGTGTTGCTTCCTGCTCTCGTGGCCTTACATTGTGTTGTTATTATTCTGCAAAACTCTTTGTCTGTCAGTGTCAGTGCCTCTCTATTCTTTTGTGCTGCATAGCTCTGTGTATGCCGCTGTGCTATCTATGCCTCTGCTGGTGTTTTGCTCGGAGTCATGCTGTTTGCATGCAGAGCCTTCACTCTCCACCTGTGTACATCGCTCAGAGTTCCTGGTATTTATTGGCAGGTTTCAACCTTTTAAACCTTTAGTCATCAGGCCAAAGGTCATGAATTACCTGAAAATATTCTTGCATCTACTGAGGCTAATAAGCCACTGGCAGTTTGAACCCAAGTTCTTGATTTGATACTTTTTTTCTTTTTTTTTTGGATTTCAGGTTTCCACCACTTTGAAAAAAATTATTTTGACTGGTAAATTAAATTGCCTACCCTTGTACAAAAGTTAATTATAATGATTTGGATTGAAATTTTTAAAAGCTGATTTGATCAGGTGATTACAATCAGGATTTGAAGAGCACATAAGCAGAGCCCAGATTTACAAAGAAATGTGGAAAAAAATCATTGAAATAATAATTTTTCTCAAGAACAACTGGAAGAAACTTGCATAATTTTCCATTTATGATCCCAAAAATATCATTAAATGATTCTCAAAATTTTTAAAATTTCAGTGCACAAGAACAAGGATGAAAGCTTAAGTTGGATACCCACTATCATTAGTAGCTGATATAACAATATGGGCAATTGATTACTGTGGGAAACCTCTCGTGAAACACTAAGAAACCAAGGTACTGTATATTCTCAAATGCAATTTAAAACTGTAATCCTCAAAAAGAAGCCTTGTCTTAACTCTGTTCAGAGCCAGCATTGACCCATCTGGTCTCAGAAGTATCCGGGATGGAACATCACATTGTAGGAGTGTGTGTTGTGATCGGATAAATCAGTATTCAGAATCTTTGTTGGAAGAAATGGACTCAAAGTGCTCAGCATCAAATATTAAAAGAACAATCCAGAGTGTTATTAGTAAGAAGTCCAAAAGCCCCGCTCTGTGATCATATGTGGTCGCATAAGTGCCCTGGGCTAAGCTCATTTACACCGTCTGCGGCAGAAGCATTAATGCAGAAAAGTAGGATGAGATTCTCCAACAAGATAATGCAAAGCTACATTCTGCACAGGTTGTAAAAGAGAGGCTGTGAAGGAAGTGGGTAGAAGGAAATGACCTGATCTGAGCGCAGTCCTGAACTGGCCCCAGGTTTTGTGTAAACTAAGGAAACTTTTGTAAGAAGAATGAAACAAAATAAAACCTACAGTAAAACACTTGGAAAACTATAAGCTGGAACTTCCCTTAAGAAAGGCAATATTACCACTTTCAGGATGTGTTTCAGTTGTAAACACAAAAATAGATGCTCATTAACATTCTATTGGTTTACGTTACAGTCATTAAGTGACAGCAGAACAGCTTGCACGTTATTAACAGACTGGGGGCAATGAGGGGTTTAACATCTTGCCCAAGGATGCAACAACATCTAAGATGGGGAGATTGGATGTTGAACCAACAACCTTCTGATTGAAAGAGAACCACTTTGCTAAACAAACGTATAATTATAATGTATATTAGTTCATAGTGTCTGCAGTGAGTAATGTAAACATAAGAATCTTTATTTGTATTAAATTTGCAGGAAGTTAAAGACGGCCTGATCACAAAAAAGCATTAATTTATTTATGAAGTTTCATTTATCAATTTAAGCAAAATCTTGTTTTATTCACAACTTTTATAGTTTTACAGTTATAAAGTTAGTAGTGCCCGCTTCAGCAGGTATCACAGCTTATAAAAGCACTTTTTTTCTGCCAGTTGAGGTTTTCAGTTCTTACTTGAAAACTTTTCTGCTTTTTTTTTAGTTCTGTTAGATTCTCTTGCTGTCCTGGGTGCTTTGCTCTTTTCAGGTCAAAACTCTGATTTTTGTGATTATTTTGATTTGGGAAACTGAGAGGTCCAGAGCAGAATCTTCAGGTCATCCCTCTTGAGATAGTCCAACTTGGATTTTAATGTTTGTTTAAGATTACACTGTTGTTGAGTCATTCTCAATGTTGCTGTGATGTTTGGTTATAGAAGTTGCATGCTATGACTAATCCATTCTTCTTTATTGTTATCATAATAAATAATAAATGATAATATTAATTCATTGAGTTTATCATCTGTAACTTTAAAAAAAAGGACTAAAATTTCTATTTTGATTTAGTGGGTCTAAAGCACAGCTATATCCAAAATGCATCGTAGTGAGTTATTTTGATTTTAAGAGCTGCATACTGTGTTGGATGTGTCTGTAGCTGCTCATTGTCTGGATGTTTAATATTTGATTATCTAAGATAAAAGTGGTCAGAGCTCCAGCATGTTTAGGCTTAGACTTTTTCATGGTGCTCTTTTTCTTTTTTAAACTGTACATTTTTAAAACACGAAATCTCTCTCTTTCATCTTTGGAGATCAGATTTTCTACCCGCTGGAAAGAAAATATAACCAAACTTTTGCTTCTTCTTGTAGTTTTCATCAAAATCAAAACTAGTATTGGAAACATTCTATTCTAAACACACACACACACACATACATACTAAACCTATAACTTCCTGTTAACATCTATTCAATAAAGTATTTTTCTTTGCAGGCAAAACGATTATTGCCTTACACAAAGTGGCAAATAACTGTCGTTCCATTAAGATAATTGCTGAACATTCAAAGATCCATTTATTGTTAACAGCCTGAGGTCTGCTGTCATAGATCTGCACATTAACTTCTGTTCCAAAGTCAAATAAGTGTTTATCTCTTCTGGCAGCGGATTGTGTTGCAGCCTAGGATGCACCTTTGAGTTTTAATAAACACAAGTGGGTTAGTGGTCTGGTGAGACAGCTTTATTACTGAGCATTTAGTAATTGAACTGAGAATCGCTCACAGTGTCAAGGTATCCCACCCTTCTTTATTTTGATGCATCTCATGCTGTAACACCTGTCCTCGTCCTGCTCGCCTCGCTTTGGCTTGTCTGCTCTGCCATGCCATTGGCTCTGCTTTGTGCTGCTGGTGGCTGTGTGCTGGTGGCTCAGTGTGCTGTCTCCTGTGTGGGGGACTCAGGGATGAAGATCAGTACCTCCTGCGTCACTCCAGCCCAGCCCTGGACCATGACTCACCCTGCGGGCAGCACATGCTGTTGGCTCACCTGGAGCACCAGGACAAGGAGCAGCTGCAGCGCACCCTGGCCCGCCTGGAGAACGAGAACAGGTCTGTGGAGATCGCTTTGCACAAGCATAATTCAAGTGTGTATGCGTTTATCTGGAGGTTTTACTCTTTTTCAGTATGCCTGCGGACATTTGAAAAACCTCCTGCTGGGAGTAAATATGCTCTTGCTGGAAATCTATGTGAGCAGCCTTCAGAAAACACTTAGCTGCTAGTTAAGTCTGTAAAATAATGGGATAACATGAAAGTTCATGTAAATAAGGCTTGAGTGTGCCAGTTCATCTGTGCTCTGCAGAGGGGAATTGAAAAACTCATTACTGTACGGTTGGTCTGATACAACTGTAAAGCATGTCTGAAACATGTTCTTGTTTGAATTTAAATTTATTTGCTTGAGGCTCCGGCATTTTCCATAAATGGAATAAATTCATTTTTCTCCTATCCACTTAATTGGTTACCACAGGCATCTCTTATGGGAATGATTCATGTGAATAATTTTCTTGCCTCCATGTTGCCTGACTTTTCTAGACCTTCAGCAAAATGCCGCCTCATATACACGCATAACCTTGTGCCCTTTGGGCGTCTGAAACCTTGACCTACTTTTGTTTCTCTGTGTCACCTGATATATCATGCTCTCTGGTAAAAGGTTCTCCTTTAGAAATGACTAGAGTGGCTTCTTTCTGCGCTATTTTCTGTGGCATTCATTTTGTTAGCATAAATCAGTGTTACCGAGATCAAATAAAATTCCAATATATAAATAGATATTTTTTATTAGTATGTGTTTGGTGACTCATACTGGATGGATATTTGACAATAATCATATAAATATTGTGTTGATAATACACGTATGGTATTACTGTGAATTGGTCCCTGATAATTAAAGTAAAACATCACTGTTTTATTTTTTCTATTTTTAATAATTGATAATAAGTCAGTTGCCAAGAAGCCATGTGACATACTGTACACACAGATGTATTTGCCATCCATTACTGATAGCAGCCCAGAGGTGTCCTCTGATACCAAGATGAAGGCTCATATTTAACATCTGGGATGTTTGATAAGAAATTCATATTTAGATTAATCAGACAATAATTTAACTAAAAATAAACTCATATGAAATTAATCCACGTCATTTTCATTGCTTTGTTTT
>JBBDHI010000007.1:15417181-15429608 GCA_037177115.1 Craterocephalus stercusmuscarum
TATTATTATTATTATTATTATTATTATTATTATTATTGTTATCATTATTATTATTATTATTATTATTAGAATTATTTGAACATGCTGTTCAAACATGTTGTTCAAAATAATTATGTGGAATTCTTTCTCTAGTAAATGTCCACTGAGTCATATTTTGTGTTTAATCTGCTGTCTTCTTCTACACAGTGGAATAATTGAACTCTGCCCTTCATTATTCATTATAGCCTGTATATTATATATTATGGAATAAGTATTATACTCATCCTCCTTTAATTTGAATGTTGTTAACCCCCCTCTAAAATGACTGGAGCTTATTTAATGTTAAAATGATACTCTCTTAGCTCTGTTGCATTCAGTTTTTCAGATAGTGATGACAGTGACATCTTCACAATCGTGAGATACCTGGGAATCATTTGATATTAAATAGTCATGGTTGATCATTGGGTAAGGGAAAAACTATTGATACCTAGTCAAACTGCTTTTACTGCGACATTTCAGAGTCAAATGATTAGCAGTAGTACCTTTGATGAGTTTAATCTGTGTTGTGCCTAAATGAATCCCAGCCAACTACTGGTATCACCTCAGACTACATCAGTCCAGATGTGCTGCTCACGTCTCTTCTCAAAGAAATCAGCTGCTTCTCACTTCAGTTTCTCTCCCTCCATTTTCTTTTCTTTTTGTTGCCTGATTTTCTTTTCTTGGTGAAAGACATGACTTTTTCCTGCCTCCTGTGCCTGTCTGATCATTCATCATAGGCTACCCACAGGATACTTAATTCTATTCAAACAGCTGGTGAAGGTGTAGATTAAACCATTTTGCATCATTTTAAAGGAGTTAGAAGAGCTTCAGGAAGCTTTCATAATTATCGTTAATGGAAAATTCAGAGCAAACTGGAGCTTGTATTTCCATGAAACTGCATTAGTTGAATTTACAAATTAGTATAACGTTCTGTTGCATTAATGTGTGAGATTATGTAAAAGAGGTGACATGGCTAACATGTTGAAAAACAGTCCTTCAAATGTGTTCATACAAGTACAAAAAGGTAACTGTGGTACATAAGAGGAAAATAAATGGGACTACAAAGAGAAATAACAGAAAGAAGAAGCTGAACACACTCGGGAACATAAAAAACATATAAAGGATTTACTGTGGTATAAAAGAGGTGTAGCAGAGGGAGGGACAACAGTGGATTAACTAAAATGCACTTTCAGGCTACCGAATGAAGAAAGAATGCAAAAAAAAAGAAAGCAGAGAGAATGAAGAAAGGACAGATGAGAAAGAGCCTAATGATGCCTCTTCAAGTCTTATGGTCGGATCATTAAAGGTTTGCGCATTTTAAAATGTGTGCAAACTACACCGCACACGCAAGAACATGTAACAGCTGATCTACTAACAGGACGAGCTAAAGATTGCGCCTCTTACACAGCCAAAATACCACACACACACTGTTTGTCACATTTACCTTGAATCAATATGAACTCTTGGAGTTTCTACCAGAAGCTGCAAAATACTGGGAGGAGTCAGTGGAAATACATCAGCTTTGCATGCGCCATGAAGCATCCATGCTTTTTCTGCGTCTTTATTTAACACTTTTAAGAATCAGGTGCAAACTGGCTGCAGCATCTGGATGAGAGCGGCAGTAGGAGTGCAGATGCACATCAGTCTAATTTACATTATTTTCTGATGCTCGGTGGAGTCAACGCATTCAGGTTTCATTCTTAAATCTATTAACAAACAACAATGGGACACCGTGATTCAACCTAAGTTTATATAAATGAAGTAGAATATTCTCAGCTTTGCTCAATGGGTTTTACATCCGACATTGTGTCTTTATATATTCCTGTTTTTACTTGTATCAGCTTTTTAACCGAGATGCGCACAGTGCGCTCTAACCTGAAGCCTGAAGGAGCGCCGTCATTTTGTGCTTTCCTCTCTCCAGACTCGCTGCCCTGAAAACCACAAAACATGCAAACCCCTCATTTAAGTAAGGAGTTTCCAACACCTTTGCACCTGCCAACATTTGCGTGAGCAGTCTTAGTAAATCAACTGCAAACTGTGGCCCATCCTCACATGCAAAACTTTAGGTTACACACAGAAATTACAACACTGAAATTGGGATGTGGATGGATGCGGCCCTGAGACTTAGAAATTTAGAGTGAATACAAAGTAATGTTGGCAGGGAATGATGAGGTGCATACTATGTTTAAAGGGAAAAAACAACACTTTGAGTTCCTTCCTTACTGGAGTTATATCACAGCTTCATTTCCTCAGAAAATCAAATCTGTAAGATCTGTGGGCTGAAATGTATGAATCTGTCCCAGTCTCTGCAGACACCTGTCTCACTGCAGCCGCTGAGATTAATCATTCCCAGAGTACCGCCACAGTGTTGCAAAAAACCACCCAAAAGATGCTATGAGGCATATAACTTCCTTGAACTTTGTTATTGTACCTTTGATCGTGATCAGAGACCATCCTCCATCTTTGTCAGAGTTTCTCTGTACTGCTTCTATGTACACTATTCAGCCAAAAATCTGATTATTATATTTTTTAAATTGTTCTTTTTAAGATGCCATTTGAGGGCTACTGACTGATTGACATGACACATCCTCTTGATTCAAGGCTTAATGACTTTAAGGTCTGAAACATGATAGATATGAGCAATTATTGCAACTAAATGATAATAAACCTTTTGTTAAACAGCCCAAAGATGATTCGGAGGCAAACGGATCGGAACCGTCAACACTGTCCTCTCCTGTGTCTGGGGGGGGTCACCATGGGGAGCCGGCAAGCAGGGAGACGACTGACACGGAAGCAGCAGGTCAGTGACGCGCAGTCAGGCTTAGATCTGGGCTTGACACATGCGTGCATATTGAACATGGAGCCTTTGCCTCAGTTTATAAGGGGGGTAAAACGTTTTCTGTGTTCATCAGGAGATGACCTGGAGCATGAGCAGGATACGGTGCTGCAGCTCCAGGAGGTCATCGAGCAGCTGAGAAACGTCTTCCCTTCAGAGCCGGGTGAGCGCTTTATGGATGCAAGCAGTTCTGCCGCTCCAGTGTGCCACACTTCAGACACTTTCCTCCTTGATGGCCCTTGGGGATGTGAGAGATGGAGAGAAGAGCAAATATGTAGTGCTGCAGATCGATAGTAGGAGGGAGAGACGGCGAGATAAAATGAGAATGACACACAGACTATAGTGCAGGGACACAGAGAGCATCGCTGTCGCAGGCCTTATGCCGTCCTGCTGCATTTAAAATACAATTTGCTGAGCAAACCTAAGCTTTTAGCATGGACATAGAAAGGGATTAGCATATTTAAAGTGTTCAACACCATAGCCAAGATTATTTTCTTGGCCTTTTTGCTTTTATTTATTTTCTCCATTTCTACTATTTCTCATTTCAGGCACCACCTCACACATCTAGCTCTGAGCGGGTCTAGGAGAGTAAGAATGGTGGTCTGGAAGCCGAGGGAGGAGCTCCATGTGGCTGAGGTCAGGCCACAACACAGCGGGGACCGTCTGACGACTGCAGCAGCTATAATACTCCGAGCTAACCCTCCTCCAGAACGCCGCGCACTAAAAGCCTTTCTCATGCAAACTGATGGAGGTTTACGCTGATGTCCTTTTGGCCAGGCTGTGCTCCGTAGCTTGAGTGGCGCCACATTAAAGAGCCAAAGGAAACAATTGTTAGCGGCGTAACAGGGAGAGCCAAAAGTGCGGGGAAAAGCCCAGCCATGACACTGTGCTTACCAGTATCTGTGTAGTCATTCAGAGGTGTGAAGCTTTACATCAGTCCAGAGCACAAGTCGGACCCTCCATCAGAAGAACTTTACAAGAATGCAAAAATGAAAAGGAAGGGTTTCCCATTGTTGTGACAAAATGCCTTTATCTTCAGCGTTCATGTTTTCCGTTCTCCTTCAATGTGTCATCATGGTTATTTTGGCGTTTTGCGCCTTCTGATCGAGGCTGAGCCGACTGATTTGATGTGGCTGCGTGGTGCAAACTGAAACTGACAGCGCCCATAAGAGCTTGTTTATTTTGTGAGAATGACGCATCATCAGTTTAATCCATGATTTACTCAAGACAGCCAAAGTGCCCGCGAGCACAGCGCCTCTGTGCGCGCTCACGCCGTGTTCCACTACTCTTCTCACCGCTCACCTCTCCTAATTGGTCCCTTCACGTGCATGCACTCACACTTATGCTGCTACACATATTTTTCTGTTTATGATTCCTGTGTTATGCATAACAGAGCCGTCCTCCTGCATGATCTAACAATCAAGACACATCTGACGTGCATTTTTGAAAAAGTCAACCGCGTGATCCCCTTCAGAGACAACCTCTGAGTTTTGAGCCAAATTGTGTCGTGACTGGAATTGTGTTAACTTGAAGAGATGCATGCCGATACGCAGACCTCCACCCCATGGGATGTTTTTGTTTTCCTGCTGTGTGGAGAGAAATCAGCAACAGGAGCTCCAGGTTGAAAATCTCCAGGGTGGGATATGAGGCACAAGACCATAAAGCAATCCTACACTGGCTTGCCATCATCCATAATAATCCTTTCATACCATGTAGGCTTTAAAAGAACTGTAGCTATCAACTTCGTGTGTGTTAGTACCCTTGCTAATACGTAATTGCTTTAAGATTTGCAAAAGAGTGTGTGGTTGACCTGGCTTCGCCCTCATCTTATTAGGGTCATTAGATGCGTTTTGCCCTGAACATAGCCCAGTTACTTAATGCCTTAAAAGCAAACTGCATCCATACCAGACTAAACTAAGTTCTCCTATGCTTTAGTTTTATTTTTCCATTGTCTTTGCATTCATGGAAGGAGGTTGCATCAGATGTTTTTGTCTGTGTCTCAGTGTTTGTTAGTCCCCGGACGGCCGTGTGGCTGACTGGAAGTGACGGCACAAGTGGAAAGTTATGGATCACTAGTGGAATATCTCTGGGCTGGGGCCAGTGAAATAGGACTCTTACGAGTGAAGCCGCGGCGCAGGGCCCGCTTGGAGGGGGCCAAAGATCTGAAAGACATGAGAAGAAGGTAGAGTGAAAAAACAGCATATTTATTGCTTGAGGGCTGGTGGGAGAGATCCACTTTGATGTGCCTGCCACAGCGAAATTTCAAGGAGTGGGAGCGGAGTATGCCTAAAACAATGAAGCTCTGGCTCCATCTGTTTCTCCACAATCTTACCGCCTAATTCTCCCAGAAAAGGCAGAAATAAAGAATTCATCCTGGACCGGAACTCATGTATATGAGCTATGGAACCTGTGCGCAGCATTCATCATGGGCTCCTGGTCTTCTCACACAGCACTCACAGTTGACACCAGCACTTGTTGCCTGTCCATTTTAATACTGTTGCCAGGGAACTATCTCCAAGGACGCAGTTCCACACGATTATGAGTTTGTTGATGTGCAGTTCATATTACAAATGCTAATAGCCTTAAGGGAAGCAAGAGAGGGCACCTTGTTTCCCAAACACAGCCTTCCATTTTTCCACTCCCCCCTCCCTCCTGCTACTATTTCCCTGCTGAAGGTAGAATTTATTATTTCTGGAGTCCTCATGTGCATCAGCATCGCTAAAGAATTTGTTTTGTCAGAGCGAGAAGCAGCAAGTCGTGGGAGAAAAAAAGAAAGCGATTTATCTATGGGTATTTACACATCTCATTACACAATGATGATTACCCATCACACACAGCGTCTCCATACGCTCATGAGTGGTAATGCAAAATGATGTAGCAGTGACAGGTTGTGAGAAAGAAAAACGAGGCTTTGCTCATATGTTAACATGTTTATTTTAAGAACAAACACAGGTGACACACATCAAACACCTACAGTATATGTACGTTACATTACCGTTCAGTGGGTCCCTGTCTGTGATTCTCATCTCTGTGATCATCTGAGGTCTGATCCATGAACAAATTTCTTTTTTTTTTGCATCAGGCACCCTATATTACCCCTCTCACACACACACAAAGACAGCCCCCGCTCGCTGTGGCATGGCTGAAGCCATGTGAGCCTAAAGAACACTGCTTTCTCTGTTCAGACATCTGATGCTGCAGGTTGTTGGACAGCACACTAACAATTTCTGTCATCCATTCATGGTGCACCCATCATGCAATACAGACTTGTGTATGTTACTCGACATCTAACAAGGTGGAGAGTCTAAGCTCCAGCAAAGTGTTGACTACACAAAAATTACATTCTCATACCTTACTGGTGATCTGACGATTATCTTTTGTTCTAAATTCACCATTAATACACACCATTAATCGCTTATGTTTATTGTTTGCTTGTCTTGATTTTCTGTAAATGTCCAGAACTCCAACACTTCTCACTGTCTTTTTTCTGAAGTTTTTAATCTGTATAATATGTTTTCTGAAGAAAGGCTTTTTACTGTAATAAAACAAGTGGGATCCTGGCTACTTTTTACTCTTTGTGTACAGAAATAAAACTTTGTATTTGGCAAACTCCTGCTCTTCCTGTTCTTATTCACTGTAAAAGGGAATAATCCAGGCATGTTCATTAATATGAATGATGCTAAATGCATGTTTCTGTTCCCATTTAGCTTTTCACACCTGGCATTTCTCTCTGTTTCTAGATGTATTTCTATCCATCCTGAGTACTGAGTGCTTTCATATGTGTGACTTGACCTACATTGTGACTTTCTTGCTCTGGACAAGATAATGTTCACTTATTGGCTGTTTTTTTTTTTAGCACTTTTTCCTGTTTTACCACTGGAGCTTTTGTTGCCTGGGTTTGTTCTGCTTCGGTTCGCTGCACCGCTTGATTGGCATTTGACCTTCTTTCTGCCCTTATCGCACACTGATCTCTTGCTTGCTACATTATCTTTGCCTGAGCTGGTCACCACAGGACCACCATCTTTATCTGTTAGGGTGTCATCTGGTCCACCTGGCCCAGCTTCAGGAGCCACGACCCTCCCCGTACTTTCATTTTCTAACCTCTCTGCACTCCTCCGCCCACCCTCTGCCTCTTTATCGCCCTGCTCTGCTCTCACATCAGAATTTTTCTCAGTTACAGCTTCATTTTGAAGTTCTTTCTCAGAAAGATGCTTCTCCTCTGACTTTTCTTTCTCCTGAGCCTCATCGCACTCATTTTTCTCATCTGCTTCTCTTCTTTCTTCTGCCACATTCTGTTTAGATGTAACAATCCTCTTTCTTGCCGCGCCCTTGGTCTTTGTCCCACCAGGCCCCCACTTCTCCATCGTTGCATCTTGGTAGGTCTTGTTCTGGCGGATGTGCAGAGCACGCACCTTTTCCCCCAGTTTTTTTAGCTCCTGCTGAACAAACGGTTTGAACTTCGGGTCCAGTTTTTCCACCGTAGCAAAGTCTCTCCGGGCTTCATCCTCATTGCACAGTGCTGCGTGTGCTCGGGCCCGCTGGTACACCGCTTTAAAATTACCTGAGGAGTGTGACAAACAAGAGAGAATGAAGGGAATATCAAGTCATGAAGCAACAGGAGGTCAATCAGCAGGTTAGCATGAACGAAAGCAGTGGAATGTATTTATGCAACGAAGTGTGCTCTGAAGCTGAAAGGAAAACAGGGGAAGAGTAGAAAAAGCAAAAGTAGAAGCTGGAAGGAGTAAATGAAGGGAAAAAGGACTTTGGGTCTATGGGCAGAATTCCTGTTGTGAATGTTTGGTTTATCAAGTTTTCCTGGTCAACAGAGAGATAAAGGGTTGTCACAGTGAAGCAGGCGTTTGCTGAGGGCCAGGCATCAGAAACTGACAAATAATGGGGAGAGTGGAACAAAAAAAAAAAAGTGTGTTCCCATTTCTGAATCAAAGCAGAATTTTTGCTTACTGTTTCCCACCAAGTGCTCCAAACTTTGTTTATACACCAGTACCTTTATGCCTTTTCAGCAGCTTGCTGTTGAGTTCCACCACTCGCTGGTACTGTTTCATCTCCAGCATGCACTGGCTGAGGTTGAGAGTGAGTGGAAGACACACTTTTTCCAGCAACTCCTTGTCCTCGCTCTTCGGATCCACCTGATGAGAATACCGAGCAGATCGGAGGGAAGGAAGAGACAGATGCAGAGGAAATGCACATTTAAAAAAAACAACTGGGAAAGCCAGATTATTCAAAGTAAATTGAACATAATTTTTCCATTATTTCTCTATTTCCTTTATAAATTAAAGGAAGTATTTATAAATTAATATCCTGCAGAAATGAAAGGAAATAGAGGAATAATTAAAAAGATCAGATGTAGGGGATGATATTAGAAACAGGATTCAGAGCGTTGTAAGGCAGAGAAGAAGTAAAGATTGAGGACGAAGGTTTGACGAGAAGAGAGAGCTTGTTGTGTGTGAGAAACGCTGGGAGGAGGAAGGGGCGGAAGAAGCGTGTGCAAAGGCCTGTGACAGTAAAATTTCTGTGGATAGCTGTTATCTTTAGCACAGTTTCTCTCTTCTACAGCTGTTCTTAAGCAAAACAAAAACGGACAGTGTTTCCTCATCCCTCTTTTAAACCACTTTTTGGCACGTTTGGTCTTCTGTTGGATCAAATATTTTGAAGTGTAATCATCCCAGAAAGGCTTGTTTTACATAATTACCTTGTTTCGTAGCGAATCCACATATTGTAAAGCCTCCTCGAACTTGTCAGCAGCTTCTTGGAAGCGACTTTCTCTAATGAGGAAGTTTCCTTCATTCTGCAACAACATCATAAGTCGTAACATCTGCTGCCAGTCCTTCCCCTCTGTTTTATCACAAGTGTTTAGATTGATTGTAGAACAGCTTGCTTCCTTCGTCATTCCCTCAGATGCTGTAACCTTCTCTTCTTCAAACTCCTCTTTTTTAACTTCGGCATACTGAATTTCTCCCACTTCATCTTCTGTTGCATTTGTCACACTTTCGGGGTCGTCATGTTTGCTTTTCTCTTCATTCTTGTCCTCTTCGTCATGTCCCTCTCTCTCCGTCTGCTTCTCATTTTTCTCTTCCATTTTCTCCAGCATGTTCCAGTACTGCTCCTTCTCCTCCCAGTACTTTTCTTTCATACGCTCCGACAGGGCCTTAAGCTCTCGGTGGACGAGCGAGGCCAGAGTGATATCCAGCTGGGCCACCATGTTGAAGTCTCTCCGGGCCTCCCTCTCATTCCACACAGCAGCATGAGCCTTGGCTCTCTTATAGTAGCCCTTCACACAATCTGAAGAAAAAAGAAATATAGGCAAAAAAAAAAGAGACAACTAATCAGGATGAATGGCTGCAGAGGAAGAATGCAGCCCTTATTTCTGATAAATTATTACCTTTATTTACATAGGCAGTCTCATTGAGACATGCAGACTCAAGGAGTCCAATAATGAAGATGTTGTATAAATAAGCTTGAGTCATGTTTTACAAATGTCACAAAGAGAATATTGTTAAAATCAAGAATGCATGTAATCAGGTTGAGCCTTGCACTTTAAAAGAAAAAAAATCTGCAGTGTGTTTGCCAAAAGTTTCTCTTTGGAAAACAGATATTTGACAGCTTTTGAGATACAGTCATTTTTTTCTTCTTCTTTTTTTGCTCTCTGGGGAAGAAGAGTATTTCACTATACACATCATTAAACACGAAGATTATAAACACGTGGAAACTGCATCCCTAGCACTGCCAGACATGAATGACATGAAGTCTTATATCACATTTATTACTGATTACTATATTATGACAAAAGATCACATTTTTAGGTTTATTCATTTCTCCAGAATGTCAGTCCGTCTTCACATTTTGCTTTTTGCTCGTATTCTTTTTTTAAAATGATGAAATCAAACTAAACCCATTGTGTTTGTTTGTAGCTTTAATCTTGTTTGTGGAATATATTACCTTTGAACAAAGCTATGATAATAACTTCCAATTTATGTGCTAATAGGATAAAACGCAGCCTTTGCCTTAAATTTATCAAGCATGAAAGTCATGGCAATCTTCTCATCTAGCAACGAATAATTCAGCCTCCTAAAATGGAAGATGTGTGGGCATGCACCCATGTGGACCCTCTGTGCTCGACATGGGCTTAAACGGCGGTGCGTCTATTTGTCTTTGGTTTAGATAACCGCTGACGATTCTCTGTTCCTCAGCACATCATTTCTGTCTGTGCTAAATCTCTATTCAGCCGGCAGTTAAACAGATTTCTTTGTCGCCTCTGGCAAAAGCAGAGACAGTGTAGTGAAGCGCCTTTTGCAAAGAATAACTGGCTGAAGGGATGAAACAGTGGCAGAGGGAGCTGACTCAAATGCTGCAGATAACACGACACAGATGACAAGAAAAACAACGGGGAGAGGAATGGAAGTAAGGGGGAGATGATGAAAGTAAAAAGAAATTAGACGTGTAAAAATGCTGGAAAGGAGAGACTAAAGACTGAAAAAGAAGGAAATGAATAAAAGGTGAGATAGTGCTGGTGCAGGATAGATCATTTGCATGAGAAGAGGGCTACAAACTTTGGAGGACTGCTTGAATCTTTTTCACATTTCATATTCACACATAAGTAACATTCCCATTGCTTCACATAACCTTGAATTGACTTACACTGTTCTCTTAAAGAATATCCCAACCATAATCATCACATTGCATAAAGCTTACTTTCATCTAAAGTAACAAGCATTCATTTTGAAGTTTGACAGTTTTCTCTATAGGCACTGCGTTTTTTTACCCCAAGTCTAACTGTCTTAACTGATTCATCACTGTACAGAGTGACAGAAGTGCACATGCAAACACACAATAAGACAAGACAAACAGCCTATACCGTAAAGCTGGAATTCCAGGCTGAGAAATAGAGTGTAAAATAAAGACCGCCTCAGTGGATTCTGTCACAGGGTGAGAGGCATAATTCATGAAGCTGGAAGTGGAGGCTGTGCCAGCATGGGAGGCTCTTTTAGGATTATATGAGTAGCCATGGGTATGACAGCACAATTCCCAGGGCTGCTCTGGCTGTAAAACCCAAAGTAATGTCAACCTCATGTCCTCCTCCGCGCTCGCACAGAAGACAGATCTGCAACATCCAGCAGCCACTGCCGTGAAGCCAGAGCAGGAATCAGACTCTGACCTGTCAGCATTTTAGAACATTTTATAATAAGTTCCTTTTTATTACATGAAGCACTGTACAAAGTTAAGTACAAAAGTTTTGAGGAAAAAAATGCTTTTTTCTTAAATAAGTATATTCTGAATGTAAACGAACAGCAATCTACAGCCAGGAGACGTTTTGACAAGCAGCTATTAGATTTTTATCATCAAGCTAGCTAAGTTAACTACAGTATATTGTGCCCTTCTAGTGTATAGATGAGACTGGTATTAAACCATCAGAAGAAAGATTTGCTTTGTAAATTAGTTTGCATGTTCATACAATGTTTTCTTTATGACAACTCATGAATAAAATCAGCCAGTAACACTACAGATGGATATTTCTACTGTATTTTGTACGGTGTCTGTTATTGTCTGTTGTTGTTATTGTTTTTGTTTGCATTATCTGTTTAGTTAAAATAAAATCCTGGATCCAGACAGCGAACCAGATCACCCCCCATAATGTAATCACTTATTATTTTATTTAGTTTTTGACATTTCCTGTAAATTTAATCAAAATCTGTCCATAACCTTTTGAGTAATGTTGGTAAGAAGACAAACAGAGAAACATCTGCCAAAAAAAAAAAAAACCTCCCCACCATGGCGGAGGAAAAAAGAAAAAATTAAATATGAGATACACTGCACCATTAACAGGATAAACCGTATAGTTATAGATCTACCAGCATTTGCCTTTACCTTTGTGCTTCTCCAGCAGCTCAGTGGTGTGCTCTATAACTTCATAGTACTCCTCCAGCTCCAGCATACACTGGCAGTAGTTCAATTCCAGGGGGACAATCATTCGCCCTAAGTTAATGTAGTCCACATCACCGGGCATCTCCTGAACAAAAAGACGGAAGAACAAAAGCTTGTTCACGGTGCTTGACAGCTCCAACCCATATTTTAATAATTCACGTTAATTTCAAATCGGCTACTCATACAGATTCACACAAGACACGAAGTTGAGACACTGAAGGAAACGGAAAACATCATAGCTGACCAACAAAGCTTTACCAGCTCTTTAAACCAAAGTCATCCATCTGTAAACCTTCAACATCAAGCTTGTTAATGTCACAAAAGCTGCATAAAATTAGTCTTGGACTAAAGAAACCCAACTGCACACTTATTAAAATATCTCATGCACAGCTTCCCTTCTGCCTGTTACACCTTACAGATACCACCCTCGCTTCTCTTTCCTTTGCCACCAAATGCCTGCAGCAGAGACTGCAGCAGAGAGAAAAGCACAACCTGCATGTCCCAAAAACCTAAACAAAATTAAGAGAAAAGATAGAAAGATGGGGGGGGGGGGGGGGGGGTCACAACAGTTGTCCAGTTCCCCCCATCCCACCTTTTCCCCCCCCTCCCCCACCCACCCTGGGTTGGACTTTT
>JBBDHI010000007.1:15441047-15466360 GCA_037177115.1 Craterocephalus stercusmuscarum
CGCTCCCATGCCGCTTGGCTGGTAGCTGCAGTTACCCACAGCGCCTGTCGCGGCAGCATCGACTCCGATTTTGTAAGCTTGCCTTAAGTCCCTTTAAGACTTTATTTACTATATTTCTAGCTTTATTTCTATATTGACTTTTATTTTCTCACTTCCTAGAACGTGGAAAGTGATTTTAAAAAGGTGCTTATTCAAATTGTTGTGCAAATAGTTTTAATAGGTGAATTTCACAGTGGGAGGCTTCCTGCTGGGGATACGCCATCATGTTTGGAAATTCAAGGGAGAAGGTGCACGGTTGCATCTGTCTAGAGCATTGAGGAGGCAAGATGGGATGCTGAAATCAGTCTGTGGAAATCTGGGTTTAACATTACACTTTGTGTTGAGAGTGTCTATGCAAGTGCTCCATGTATCTGTATGTATCCACACCAACAGAGAGTGCAAAGAAAGAAGCACAGATCTGATGGGAGAGACAAACTCAACAGCAACGCTCTCAGCTGACGTGTTCAGGCATCGTTTTCCCCACTGGTGTTCAGGAGATTTTACTGTGACTGTTACAAACGTTTGAGTTCTCATATCCCACTTCTAGAACTTTTAGATCATAGGTTCTCAAAGGGCGGCCCTCAAATGAATTTACACATCAGTTTTAGTCTTTTAATCAAACTGTAGACATTATGTTATTATTACCTTTTCTTTTCTTTTTTTTTTTAATCAAATGCATTTCTAAACTCCCTCTAGTAATGTTTCCTTGTTTCTTATGAGATGAAGGATCAGGAGTTGAAAATTGGGCTGTCGTAGGGAAGGTTTAGGGATGGGCAGAGGGTGTTTGCCTGTTTTTCTGTTTTGGTGTGGAAATGCAACCTGATGATTAAAATGATTACAAACAAGATTTTTCTGTTTTTCCTTTTATTCCCATTTGGCAGCCCCCAGTCCATTGTTGGGTTCCTAAAGTGGCCCTCAGCTACCCCTGTTTTAGATCATACTAAATCTGAAGTAATCTAAATAAAGCAGTTTAGATCAAAGAGGTTGTTCAAAAGGGATTTTTGAAGCGCTGAAACCAGCTTCCCCTGAATATACTATTAATATGAAACAAGGACCATGTGGCAGGTTAAACCTTTGGCTTTTATTACAAGTTATTGACTTTTCCTTTATGCTCGTCAATAATTTAATTACAACCGTAACTAAAATATTGAATAGTTTCTTCCAGTTGGAAGCTTAGTGGTTTGACACTTTCAATGTGTCAAATTTTCCCAATGTAAGCCACTGAACCTCACATCACCCTCAAGATGCTCATCAGACAACAAATGTAACCAGCATAACAAAAAATAGACTGCTATATATCACTTTCACCATACAACTATATCTATATAGGTATCTATATACATTCATCCTATCTCATTAAAGGGTTAGGGTTATATTATATATATAACTACTAAATGATCGAGCACTGCCTCTAGCCCTTCACTGCAGCCCGTGTCCAGTTTGAATCAGCCATCTGCCTAGTACTTAATTATGGTGTCACCTCCTATTTTAATTTTTGCTTGTATTGTTCTCACCCTCAGTTGTAAGTCACTTTGGACAAAGGCATCTGCTAAATGACTGTAGAACAGAATGGGAAAAAATAGTAAAAAACAAACGGTCAGGGACAAATGACAGCACTTTGGTGATGAGCAGTGGGGCTGAAATACCGGTCAAGAGGTATAGAAGTCTGAGTTGCAGAAAACCCTTGATTGCAGTGATCACCTCAAAGGATTGTTTAACAAAATATTAGTTTATGGTTGATGAGACATAAATTAGTTCATATTTTATTGCTTTTTTAAAAAGAATATTGCTATTGGACCAAAATTAAAAAACTATCAATGGATTTTCATAAAATTTTTATTATGTTAATTTCAGCTTGTTTAATGACAGCTGCTTTTTTCCCCCTTCTCTAATCGTAGAATATGAACAATTTTGAGAACTGTATCTATCTGGTTATATTTCTAGACCAATCTATCTGTATCCACAAACATATCTATACTGATGTACAGTCGTCTGCAGAGACAGACAGACAGATAAATAAATAGAACACCAGTGATAACATCATTGGAGGAAATGAGGGTAAAGTATCTTGCCCAAGGATTCAATGACAGTAGAACCACCACCCCTCTGGTCATTGGACAACCTGCTCTACCACCTGAGCCGCTTAATATTTGGCTTTTCTCCTCCATTAGCCATCGCTCTGTAGCTACCATAACAGCTCCCACTCGCCAAAGTTGTTGTTTTCGTTCCACCTGTCCGCTTTAGCATCACAGATGTTACATCACTCCCAGCGGTTCAGCTCCAGGCCCTCACATCTTTGTGAAGTATTCGGGCAAAGCGTGTTGGGCCTGGTTGATCAGGTTAATGATTTTTGAATTATATTTACCAGAGGATCCATGACCCATCTTGTGTCCTGAAGTTCCGGGTGAAGAGTCGAGGTTGGCCAGAGAGCTGTGTTGATCTGCCTCTTTGGACTCATCCTCTGCTATCACTTCCCATCCTGGACATCATGAGTTAAGGCCAACCACCTTCTTTAGATTCATTTCACCCTTCAAAAAGTCCTTCTCTAAAGGACTTTAAGTCTTTTGACCATTCTGAATTAGAGGGACAAAGCTGAATATTCATTAGCATGTGGCGTGCGTGTCTGTTAATATAAGAAAACGCTAAAACTAAAATTAGAACCTAGTTTCACTGTGCCCAACTAAGCAATGATAATAAACGGTCCGTCTCAATTAACACACAGCAAGCAGCCACTCATAGCTGCCCCGCTGTGCTCCTATTCTGTCAGGCAAGTTCAGTTTCATTAAAGCACTAATAGGTTTTTTTTTCCTTTTCTTTTTTAGCAAACGTCTCTTTCACAAAAGGTCTTAGAGTCAAGTCAGATGATGCAGCCAGCAGTCCAAACATTAAGAAAGGCCATGACTAAATTTGATACTTCCTAACAGCTAAAGTCGTGGCTAAAAGTAAAATTTCTCATCATAAATAATTACCTATTAGATTGCGTCATTTTCAAGACTCTGGGCCATTTTCCTGGATACATGGCAGACTTGCTTTCGTCGTGTGCAATCTTACTGATTTTCGGGATATTCATCGCTGAATATTTAAAAGGTCTCTGAAAGGATACGGACACTGACAGCCTCAGCATCCGTGCTCAGCAATCTCTTCACTTCCTTTTCCACATCAGGGGATTCAATGTACTGCAGAAGATAAGAGAAAGAGAGAGATCAGGTTACTTCTCAACCCCACGCATACACACGAGCACATGCTAAGGTAGCAGCTGGCTGCATGCCAGGAAGCGCATTAGCGATTAAAACAGAAGGGGCCAAATCGATATGGCTCAGCTCCGCATCTTCAGGAAGATCTATTCGGAACACAGAGCAGAAGTGTAGTGCTCAAGCTCACTCGCTTTCACTTTGATCAAAGCAATAGTGAGATTGCTTTTTGCATGCCTTTGGGACAACTAAGATGGAGCGGCTTTATTTGTATGTAAATCTTGGTTTTCACTTTTACCACAGTGTCCAGTTTTATGAAACGTAAATCTTTAAATGTCTAGTTGGGAAAGAGCCTTGCTAAGAGATGGATCATCAAATAAGAAGCTGAAAAGATGGACAGGAAAGAGGGGATCACTGGACAGAAACAGAGAGACAGAACCTTCTTTTTCGCCGTTTTCCGAAATCTTCGCTTGCGTGTGTTCTTCAGAGGAAGGGTGACTGTGGACCGAAACAACAGGAAATCTTAAAAGGGGAATGCAGCTGCAGAGGCTAAATTTCCTTCCATAACCACAGATATGTGAAGCTTTCAGCACAAACCTGACATTCAGGTTGTTGCGTGAGGATATTTACTTACTGCCGTGATTCCAGACAAACTTCTTGTCTTTGTCCTTGTCTTTCTTTTTGCTCTTGGGGTCTGTGCCTGTTGGCTCCTCCAATGGAGGATAAAGGTCTCCATCTAGTGTACACACTAGCATCTAAGCCACAAATAGGAAAAATGAATAATAATAAATGTATTGACCTCAATAAAAACATTTCAACTCATAAAGACTAAATCCATTTACAGTTGTATCATATTTACATGTTTTAATTTGTAGTTTAACTTGCAGTCAGCTTCAGAAAGCAGTTTAATACCACAGTGTTGATCTTCTGACCAAACATACATTTTCATATCCATAACCAGTTTAACCAATGAAATTCTCCTCTTAAATTGAATTACCTGGCAGACATCAGCAGTCTTGTAAAATGTCTTCTTGTCTACTGTTTTGAGAGACTCAATCATACATGGCAGATCCACCAGTTTGCAGGCCAGGGGGACGCGGTCTACTCTAACGATCCCATGCCGGCCATCAGCTACAAGCAGCAGGGACAAAGAAGAACATGACTGTCAAAGGGATGTTGTGGGTGTGACTGCTGTGACAGCAGCCGGAGAGACACTTCAGTCAATGTAACGTTGAAAAAATGTCCACAAACATGTCCAATAGTACATCAAACAGAATATAAAGGCCTTACAGGTTGAAAGGTTTTTCCTAACATTACTTTATGCTGGGCTAAAATGGTGTAATGCTCAAATTATAAGTTATGATACTTCTGTTTTAACAAGAGTTAAAGTTTGGGTTAACATTTGTACTTTGGCTTTAAATGTGAATTCAAAACTGGTCTAACACATGCAAATACACACACACACACACACACACACACACACACACACACACACACAAGTGCTATAACTACTGATGAAAGAGCTTACAGTGTAGCTCGATGGTAAGTCTGTCCTTCATGTTCATACTGCTCGACTGTGCAATCCTTCGTACTGTAGAGGCGTATTCCTGTGATAGAAAAACAATGAGCCCGCATCATTTTGAGCTTCTGGTCAAATAAAATCCATCAATCCATTTCTGCAAGTACAGCAGTCTCACCGAAGGGAGCCTCAGGACAAACTGATTTTCCAGCTCATAAGGAGCATCCTCCTTGCTCTTGGAGCCGACCTTTCCCACTAGAATTAAAATACATTAAAGTCAACAAACTGCTTTTTTAATATGTGTATCATTTGCTTGGTAATTATTAAAAAGTAAAATACAGGTAAATCACAAAAATCTGAACAGTACGGTATGATCAGACAACTTGTTGAAGCTCAAACCATGCATCAGAATGGGGAAGAGAGGGGATTAAGTCACTGTAGGTGCCAAACAAATTGCTGATCTACTGGTATTTTTCCCCACACATAACCATCTCCAGGGTTTACAGAAGTTGTCCAAAAAGAGAGGAAATATCTAGTGAGCAGAAGTTGTCTGCACAAAAATGCCTCCTTGATGTCAGGTATCAGAGGGGATACAGCCTGGGTTGAGATGGTAGAAAGGCAATAGTAATTCAATTGCATATGTTATAACCAAGGTATGCAAAATACAAACTTTGAACATAAAACACTTTAATACTCAAAGGTAGGTGGGCTGAAGCAACAGAAGATCACACCAGGTGTAACTCCAGCACCTAAAAACAGGAACCTGAGCCTACACTCAGAATCTCATCATGGATGAGCAGTCGACGAATCTGTAACAACTTTGTGATGGCATAATAAAACGTATAATAATATAATATAAACGTATAATGCCACATAACAGCTACACTGACGGGGTCACGAAGTCAGCTGCAAATCTAAACAAGACTGCGGCCCCTTTTTTGTCCAAATTATTGCCTGTCCATGTCAAAACATAATTTTACAATTCGAAAAGTAACATCTGATCAATAAGCAAACGACCAAACTTACCTACCAACGTGACCATTTTCAATATGTGTGAATGACAAACACTACGTTCATAAGTCTATAAATGGTGAGGATGAACTTCTCGTTAAACGTGTTAGAGGAGGTAGTTCTACATTTTGATTCCTAACACGTTACATTGCAATTCACTCAGCTATAATGTAAATCTATCATAAAGCAACTTTTTGCCATTATTTGCACGAATCATATAATCAATTTAGCACGGTTAACAATTAAATGAATTCAGCGAGTTATGTTCCACGCAGCACCACGTTTATTTCTAAACAAGCCAATACAACATATCTGTATGTTCTAATACATTTGTTACTGTTTGTTAGATTAAACGCATCTGTATTTTCTAAGAATCGTGTTTAAGGGAAAGGGGTTAGCAAATAGCTGTTGTTAGCAAGACCATTCTGAAGCCATACATACCTTTAAGTTTAGATGTCATCTCCGGTTTCGTAATTTACACGGTACAGCTAAATTAATGTTTTGAAATTATAGGATGAAACCCAAAAGCAAGAAAAAGTGGCGAATCAGCCTGTAAACCAACAACCATTAGAATAATGCTAGCATAGCCGTGACAGAAAATATGCGAAGTGCGACATCTTCCTTCTGCTTACTTCAGGGCCGCCCCGGAATATTTGGAGGCTTGGTGAACTGATTATATGTCTTACAACTACATTATAACTATACATATATTAATCAAATACAACATTGTGTAACGTAAGAACCTCATTGTATGTGGACTTAATTTTATTCTTAATAAATACTGATGCTTAGTATGACATTTACATAAGGAAAGCAGTAATTACTAATAGTTTTAAACATCACGTTTATCCTCTGTATCGCGAGATTTATTAAATTGACGAGTGTTGGCAAAAAGGGGGACGCTTCTTTATGCGTGATACAAAAATAATAAGATTGAAATTGAGAATTTTTACATACAAAACAACCTCTGAATTATATCTCCAAGTTGATCAACGTTACATATTTTCAATATAATTAAATAAGGAACTGTTGGTTTCACTTCCTGTTTAAGATAATTGCAATCGTAATTGTCAAAATAAGAGTCCACGAGTAATAACAACCTGGGTAAATGTGCATGAGAATATCCCATAAGAAACTATTAAATCTCAGTTTTTTCACTTATTCAACAAACATAATGACAAAAGTATATTATAAGTATATTTACCAATTACAGGGTATTAAAACTAGCAGTGCTTTACTATGGTGCTTTTATAATAGAAGAGATAGGTTACGCTTACTGGGGGGTGGTGACTTTTAATTTCCGGGGTCGGAATTGGTTTCTCTGTTGCTGTCGTCTTTACTGCTGTCTACTAGCCTCATTCCGTGAATATTTCCCCCAAATTTACATTTGTTCCTGTTGACATTGCTGTGCTGGTCCGTCTGAAAGCCGACATGGGTTTAAAAGTCACTGTCAGCAGTGCTTGGAGGGCTGCGAGGTTTGTCGTGTTAGTCAGCTTGTGTGTTTTCATCAGTGTTTGTCGAGCATCATCACTTCAGGAGGAGGACAGTGCCATGGAGAACATCGTTACAGAAAAAAAGGCTGAGGAGAGTCACAGACAGGACAGCGCAGACCTGCTGATCTTCATCCTCCTCCTCACCCTCACCATATTAACCATCTGGCTCTTCAAACACCGACGGTTTAGATTTCTGCACGAGACCGGGCTGGCGATGATTTATGGTGAGATGCACGAGCGTGACTGAACGTCACATTCAGAGCCATTACCGTCGATCTGTGCTGCTGATGATTAGATTTGGGATCACTGCTTGCCAACGTATAACTCACTAAGCTGTAGGTCACTTGAAAACATTTTTAGGCAGTGGGCCATTTCCTGCTGTGGCGGAGTCGAGGCTCTCAAGGCCTCCTGTGTTTCATTAAAATAACATTAAGCGGTTATTTAGTCCCAGGAAGAGAACAACTGTGGCATAATACTGCCGGGCTTGTATTTCACTTCTCTATACCATTGTAAGGCCTAGTGAGAGTGAATCTGGTTGAAAGTAGACTGTTAAACTGACTGAATAAAGCTGTATTTCTCCATTTACCCTGATACTCATGATCGTTTTCTGCTTTGGACTGACAGGGTATCTAGAGACCTTTTAATTTATTTATCTTTACTTGGACATTAAAATAAACATTTAAAAAACTATTCATTTAAATTTACAGACATTTTTTTAGTCTTTTGATGGCATGTTTAGTTACAATATGATTTGCCATCCAGTTGTAAGCAGTCACTAGAATTTATGTCTGTTAAAAAAATGGAGATTCATTCCATAGTATTGGAACAAGGACAAAAGAGGTCAAGTATTGTAATCAGTAACAGGCTGTAAACATTGTCACCCTACAAAGCTACAGAAGCTCTGTCTCATAGCGAGCAGTGTTGGATTAAACTAAAACTAAAACTATTTTGCATGCTCTTTATTGGCTAATCCATCCAGGTCTTTCATGGCTTATTTTCTGAGTTCCAGTAGCATGAGGGTTTTTTGGGAAACGTTGCAGAAAACCTTTATTGGTTACAGTTGCTTGGCTTCGAGGCTGGCTACTATCCACAGAAAGTACTCTGAGAAACTATGAAAAGAAAACAACAAACCAAATACTATATCCAGCATGCAGGTATTCAACTGACATGGAAGCATAATAAGGCTAATATATATATTACATATTTTGTAATTGGATGCAAACAGTTTGGCATTTAGCTTCTCTTATTGGTGATAAGTGTTCTGCTTTTGTTCTCCATCAACTACATAATCTCAGGGATTGATGGTCTTTCATTTGGCTTTCCTCTTGATCAAACAGCTGATGTTTGTTTTTTTTTTTTGGTTTGTTTTTTTTATTTCATGATCATCCAAGATCACCCGAAACACACAGATTGCTGTTTTGGATTTTATTTGTTTGACTTTGAAGTTTAATTCTGTGGTGTTGTTGTTTTGTATTTATTTCCTTTGTATACGAGTAATTATCAGTAATAATCTTAAAACTGCCTAGCTGATTTGTTTGCAGCTATAAACTGGTATTTCAGTAATGGGAACTTGAACACTTACTAGAGGTTGAATCATGAACCAAAGATGGCTTAGATATTCATTTTAATGGGATACCTGGACAGCACACATGCAATTAGATACTGCGTAAGAACAGATAGAAGGGTTTGGGGGTATTTGCATTAAATCTGACTCTTTTTTTATGTTTTTATATAAAATATACCTTCTTTATATACTTTCAGTTTTTTCTTTGTTGGAGGGGCAGATAAAATATGCAGATAAGAAACGCGCACATCAAAAGCCAGGACTGAAAATAAAACTTCAATAGTTCAGGAGTAGAATTTTCAACGTGAGGGAAGATCTCTGTTAGGTTTGTAGTGTGGCTGACCTCTTAACATTCATGAAAAATGTTTCAAACACACTGAACTCTCAAAAAGCTTCAGAGGTCTTGTTTGACAAAGTTCTGCAGCTTTTGAACTTATTCTACATATTTCAACGATAACCAGCTTCCTTCTGTCTTCGCTTTTTGCCTCTCACCTCTTCTTTTCAGGCCTGATTGTCGGGGTGATCTTGCGGTACGCCATCCACGTACCTCGGGACATTGGCACAGCCCCAATGAGCTGCTTCGTCAACGCCAGCCCCGCCACCCTGCTGGTCAATGTCAGCGGGAAATTCTACGAGTACACTTTGAAAGGGGAGATCAGTGCAAACGAGGTGAACGACGTGCAAGATAACGAGATGCTGCGAAAGGTACGGGCCATTTTCGGTCAAGGTATTGTTTTGGCAATTCATTTGCCGGCACAGAAATTTGTGGTCGTGAAATTGAATGAGTGTAGTTTGAAGTTCTCTGGATTTATTTCTGAGAGAACATTGTTGATCAGACAAGACAGGATGTGGTAAAATCTATTGTGCGTCTTCCACTTCTGGCATTTATATACCAATCAGGCTGTGAAGAAAGTCTTTGTTTACTCACTTGCAGTAGAAGTAATCTTGTTAGCCTAAGTCATTTATTGCTTTATGCTAGAAAAATAATTCGAGTCATGTAAAAGAAGTCAAAGGATTTGAAATGAAAAGAAGGACTTTTAATCTCTGATTTGATACGTGGCACAGGACCGCTCCGTGAGAAAGATGTAAAACACCAAAGTGGTGTCATGTGATGGGTTGCATTTCACACTCTGAACTGCCTTGTTAGTCAGTCATACAGCCTCACATGCATGCTGCCTTCTTCAGGAAATCCTTACCACAACCCAACCAGCCAGACACCAAGCTCTATATGCACTTCATGAGGTATTTTGCTGGTTGAGGCTCCATCATCAGCAGTCAAAGGTGGAATAAAAACCACATTTAATATGGCACTGCTCTAAATTCACATCTGAAAATGGTTTCAGTCCTAACAGCTTAATTTGACTGTGCCAATGTGTGAGAAGCTGTCCCCCTTTTTATCTTGTCATTTTACCATAATCACAACTTTTTTTTTTAATAGTCCTGGAGGCTGCTTTGTGATGTCCCAGATGTGTCATTTTTAGATTGAATAATGTATTTAGGTCATGCAGGAGTGCGGCAACATTGAAATATGGATGAAAAACATTTAGCCTTTTGCTGTTTTAAGTCCCAAATATTGTGTTGGTTTTTTTTTATGTATGTGTGACTCAGGTTACCTTTGACCCAGAGGTCTTCTTTAATATTCTGCTGCCACCCATCATCTTTCATGCTGGCTACAGCTTAAAAAGGGTAAAGTATTGTTTCAGGCACTCTTTCCATGTTGAATAAAAACAAATCAGCATTCATAATTAGCTGGGTTCTCTAATGAAATGTCTTCTTTAATGACATCACTTGGCTGGATGACTGCTGACGCGGTCCTTGTTTCATCTTTCAGAGGCATTTTTTCCGTAACATGGGATCCATCTTGGCCTATGCTTTTGTGGGGACAGTTATTTCCTGTTTTGTTATCGGGTAAGGATATCCAGTTGGAAAAAAAAAAAAAGAAGAAGAAGAAGCATTTTTCTGTCTTTATAGACTGTTTTTGTGGTGTCAAACGTGGTCTCCTGTCCTGAAACAGTGATGGTGAGTAAAAGCACCTTCTGCTCCTCCCGACAGGTTGCTAATGTACGGCTGTGTGACGCTGATGAAGCAGGTCGGACAGCTGGGTGGAGACTTCTTCTTCACAGACTGTCTGTTCTTTGGAGCCATCGTCTCCGCCACAGATCCAGGTACGTGTGCATAGACTCGCGTAATATGATTATTAGTTAGAGATTTAAACATATTTTGTGTAACAGAAAGACACACAAACCCAGAAACGTTACGCATCACAGCCATGTTGTCAGCCTGAGACTGAGGACTTAACCCAGATGGTAACAAATCTGTGTCGCATGATGTAAAAGTGTGTACGATAATTTGTGCATGTTTCGCAGTGACTCTGCACCCAAACACCATGAAGTTTGCGCACAGTGAAAAACAACCAAATGAAAAGATTGAAACATTTTAACAGAAAATTTCCTGCTGTTTCAGCATTTTTTTTCAAAGTGTGTTTCTGGTTTCCAGCCTTTTTCTTTCAACTACCCAAACCAATGCTGTTCCAGCACTTGCATACGACTTACAGATTTGCTTTAGAGTAAATAATGTGCATCTTTCTCTGTGCTGTGCGTAATTATTGACTCTGCTTTGCACAGTGACGGTGTTGGCTATCTTCAATGAGCTGCAAGTAGACGTGGACCTCTACGCGTTGCTGTTCGGAGAGAGCGTGCTGAATGACGCTGTGGCCCTGGTTCTGTCTTCGTACGTATTTGTCTGCGTGTGATCAGGCTCTATCCATAAGTCTGCATCCATCATAAATTAGCCTTGTGTCCAAATCTGTGGAGAGGCTGGATTTCTAAGTCAAAGCACATCTGGTGCATCTTTAGAAATTGCCTGTCTGGTCTTTATCTAACCCAGTGTCAGTTTCATCTGTAACATCTGACTAAACAGGAATTAGCCCCTCAGCTGTTACTTTGTTTTTTTCCTCCATGTGGGATTGTTGAAATTTCCACAGAGCTGTAAGTTTAAATAGCAGGCAGGGGAGAGGGTCCGAGCCCTGCAGATACATTCTTCCATCTTCTTCTTCTGCTTAACTGGTTTTTACAAAAAAAAAACCTTTCAATGATATTTGCAGATGCTATCAGCCCAGGAGAAGGTGGAATGGCAGGAATCCTTTAAGACAAAATACCTTGGGATTTGTTCAGCCAGCGTGTGTGTGTTTGTTTGCAAAGAAGTGGGGCTATAAATATAGAGGACGAACAATTCTGTCAGAATTAAACTTGCCTCAGTATCTTCTCAGTGGTTTGCTATTTTTGTCACATTTTATCTCAGAAACGCCTCAGCGTTATATTTCTAAAAATAGTTTTAGAATTTCTTTCAGATAGCTAATTTATGAATAATCCTGTATTCCCAGGCTCCGTGTCCCAGAAACAAAACTATTTTGAAAGCAGTTTGAGCCAAGTTTGATTTAAAAAAAAAACAAAAAAAACAGAAGCACTCTCCTGTTCTGTTGAGGATGACCAGTGGGACATTTTATTGTGGATACCAGGAGACACAAAGTGGATGTTTTAGTGTATAACAAAGAAAACATCTAGTGAATTTGTTGAGTTGTTCTCACCTTCCACTTTGAATTTATTTTGCACAACATGTACAGGTTTTATGCATAGTTTTTCCTCTCCTTTTAAATGGTAGAGGTTTATTGAGATTTTCTTTGTGGTGTACAGATTGTCACACACTTTAAACTGCAGCAGACTGTTACTCTCAGACATCACTGTTACTGATCACAATTTTACATTATAAGCCAAACATAACTCAGAACTCTGTTTTATTTCATGTTTTATTTAGTTCATAACTTGCATTGTTTTTATGCTTTTTAGATGAAATTTAACAGAGAAGTTGCCACAAAATCACTAATGGCATTTTTTTTACAGCAAAAGGAGCTTTGACCACATGTTTATGGGACAGGTAGGCCCACAGCAGTAATAGAGTTTGCAGTTACGGGCACACGTATCGTTCACTGCACAAGTTTGCTAGTTAAAATTTATATTAGGCAATTAAACATTTTCTGAATATCACTTTTTGCATTTTGTGAGTAATTCTTTGGATAAGAGCGTCTTAATGACTGTGGAATTCTGTCAACCAAAGTTGTTTTCCTTCACGTGTGCCGTAGATTGCCGTCTTGCAAGTCTTTATATTTGCTGTAAAATGTTTATGTTCTGTGTCAGGTCCATCGTGGCGTACCAGCCGCAAGGAAACAACAGCCACACATTTGAGGCCACGGCGTTGCTGAAGTCTTTCGGGATTTTCCTTGGAGTTTTCAGCGGCTCCTTTGCTCTGGGAGTGGCCACCGGAGTCGTCACCGCTCTCATATCTTTTTACAATGCAGGGTCACCGGTTGTTATACTATGTGCTATGTATCAGTAATAGTCTGATTAGTTTGGGTTTGTTTTGAATAATTAAGAAATATCTTGACCAGTTAAGCTGAGGGCCATTGTGTTGCTTTGTATGAAATTATTTAGGAAAAGATTATATTAAGATAAGCAGATGATGAAGTTAAAATAAAGCAGCAGTAAGACAATATAAGACTCCTGGAACGAATGAAATGTCCGAACACGTGATTGAGCCCTTGACTGTTTGTACGTGACTAAGTTCACCAAGCTGAGGGATTTCCAGCTACTGGAGACGGCCCTCTTCTTCCTCATGTCGTGGAGCACGTTTTTGCTGGCTGAAGCTTGTGGCTTTACAGGTACCAAACACACGCTTTCACGATTAGTCCCTTCTTTTTCTGACCTCAGGTTTAGTCTCCACAATGACTTCTAACATCTGTTAATATGGAGCTTTATGGCAGGAGGAGCTGTTAGTGTTTGTAAATCCGTCATTCAGCCTCGTGCTTGGCCTCTTCAGTCAGCAGGGATGGCGTTGGTGGGAGGGTGACCTCCGGAGTGACTGATGAGAGTGAGCTTCATTTGTAACGAGAGAGGTGTGAGCCTGAATAATAAGATGATGTTCTCCACCCACAACCTGTAGAAATGATACAAACTTAACAGCTTTGTGTTGATAGCGCTGGAAGACACGTGTTGGTTTGACTTGACGCTTTATCTGGTTTAATTGCATTTTTCTCCAGGGCCGAAACAATCTTTGAACGAAGCTTAGGAGCATCTTCTTTTGTGGCTGATGCATCGTAGTGTTAGTTATCAGTGTTCATGATGGTCTGCCTCTCCACTGTGTGCTGCAGGTGTGGTGTCGGTGCTCTTCTGTGGAATCACTCAGGCCCACTATACTTTCAACAACCTGTCTCCTGAGTCTCAGGACAGGACCAAGCAGGTCAGACCTGGAATGCGGCGCTTCCAGTATTGGATCATCCTTGTGATTAAAAAGTGACAGAGATAGTGTTAATCAAAGTAAAATTTCAATTTTAAAAGATGTACCTAGAATGTTTTGCTTCTTTTTTTCTGTATGAGCCACTGTGCCTGAAGAAGATTCATTCACTTCTCTCTTTTTTCATTTCTTTCTTCCTTCTTTTTTTTGTTCCAGTTGTTCGAACTGTTGAATTTCCTGGCAGAGAACTTCATTTTCTCCTACATGGGTCTGACCCTTTTCACCTTCCAGAACCACGTCTTCAACCCCATGTTCATCATTGGAGCTTTCGTATCCTTTGCAGCTGGCGTTCACAAAGCGTATTAACCGTCAACTTGTTCACAACAGGCGATATTTCCTTTCAGCTTCCGGTAAAAACATGAAGCTTTGGCTATATTTTTTCATTTTTGTCCCATAGAAACAAATATGATAAGATGAATGCTAATTCATTTGAAATGGCGGTGACTAAGCTTGATACAGTGTCGGGGGTTTAACTGGTCCTGCTTTTTGTTCGGCTGTTTTCTTTAACCTTCACTCCGTGCAGCTGGCCGTGTTCGTGGGAAGAGCAGCGAACATCTACCCTCTCTCGTGTCTCCTAAATCTGGGACGGCGCAACAAGATCAGGTCCAACTTCCAGCACATGATGATGTTTGCAGGTCAGCTCAGCGCAGATGAGGACGTTTGTCACGTATCTAATAACGCACACGTGTTCTGCATTGAAGCGCTGGAGTATTTCTTATTTATGTCTACTAGCAGCACTAGGAAGATAAAAGTCAACACATTTGCTGTGTCTAGATCCGTGTTTGCTTGTCTGCGTCCAACATTGTTTGTACTGTGCCCTTTTAGGCCTGAGAGGCGCGATGACCTTCGCCCTGTCCATCAGGGACACGGCCACATACGCCCGTCAGATGATGTTCTCCACCACCCTCCTTGTGGTCTTCTTCACTGTTTGGATTTGCGGTGGAGGAACCACTCAGATGCTGTCCTGCCAGCGTATACGGTATGCCGGTCCTTCATGTAGTTAGTAACCTGTTGTCAGTGTCAGATAAACCTTCCCAGCTGACAAGAGCCACTCTAAGTTCAAATAAGAAAAGCTGATTTTCTGAATCCCAGTTTTTGAAACCATCCGTGCTCTGCGGTTCCACGGCAGAGGAGCTCTGCTCTGCTGTACACAAAGCAGCAAATAAACAACTCATAGCTCCTGCATGGAGGCTGACTCTATGACTGAGATGCTCTCTCAGGCTTTTTGCCGTCATTGCTGGTGTTTTCTATTCCTCTTCTTGGCCACATTAGAGGGTTTTTGTGGCCAAAACACAACCTGCCACACCAATACTGCTGACAGTGACAGATGGGTTTTGGTTTGAACTGTGGCAGCTCACATTCGCTGACTGGTTGCACTTTTAGCCTTTTGTTGATATGATCCAGGTTAAATTGTTGACAGTGATACATGTTTCTTTTAATTACCAGCTCGTTTTTATATTGATAGTTCGGAGGGCTTTCGTATTGATGTGTCGGGTTAGAGGAGCAGGAAGTAACAGCAAAGTATTTTCCTTGGAAGGTGAGTCAGAGTGAACTTGTTAAAGGTCTGAGCTGAGAACGGTCCTCTACTCTTAGAGCTGAGTCTGTATCACGGCCTATCAAGTCTGTGCATTGTCTTTGCAAAAAGTATTAATATTACTTCGACTTGTTTGATCATTTGAGCTCTGTGGTGTTTATTTTTATTAAGGAGCCCAAACCTGACCACATCGTAAACACTGGCAAAATTTTCTATTTTCTTCTTTATCTGACTCATAAACTGTCCCACACGCCTGACGTTGTGATGGTAACCCTTCCGTCTGGATGGATGGCGACGTAGTTATCAGCTGTTGTTCATGCCCCTTGCTGTCCACCTTCTCCCCGTCCATGGCTCCCTGCCGGGGCTCGTTCTCTGATCTCCACCGCCTCCATGATCCAGCGCTGATGCCTGTTGTTCTGAGAGCAGGTGACCCTGGCGTTTTCCCTGCTTCAATAAATTGCGAGTTAAACTCATGAGATTTGATGTAAATTGATTTTGTTTTGTTTTTTATTCTTTTTGTTTTGTGGTTTTGTGGCCTCTAAGTTTGAGTCTGGAAAATGTGTATTTTAATGTATTCGTTAAATCATTACATTAATGACTAAGATTGGTGGGAATGGACACATGAAGGAAGTTAAATGAAAGTCATTTTCCCTAACGGTCACCTCTTTTTGGCCAAACAGAGTGATGCTTGTCTCAGCGGGTTATTGCAGTTTAAAATAAAAGGGGACCCCTGCCCACCTGTTCATGAAACCTTGCTGCTCAGGGGGGAAACACGCTCCACTGCTCTGACAGTTTTTATCTGTATCTGATTTGCATGTGTGTGTTTTTTCTTTTCCCGCAACAGGGTGGGAGTAGATTCTGATCAAGATAACTCTGTAAGTATCCCGCTCGGACGTGATCAGTGAGCGACGTCTCTTAACAGATGCATTCATAACAGGATCTGTCTTCACTCAGATAAGCATTACTGACGGATCCGAGAGAAGAAGCACCAAACAAGAAAGTGCCTGGCTGTTCAGGATTTGGTACAACTTTGACCACAAGTATCCTTAAATGACAAATTATTTAGTTACGCCTCAGATCAGTTTATCTGTTTAAACAGCTACAAGACCCATGGAATCAAAAGATGTTTAAGTCTGGGCATGATGGCTTTATTTTATATAACTAGGCAGCAGAGGGAGCCACACTTGTAGACTCACAGATTCAGTTTCATGCATTTAGAGTAAAACAGCTTTAATTACTTTAATATTGATCATTTCCTCCTGTCAAGTATTCATCAAGCATCGATCACACACATCCAGGTTTTCCAATATCACTCCATTAGTGTTTATTTAAACGAAGTACATCCTTGACTTGAGCCTTTCTTCAGCTACCTCAAGCCCATCCTGACCCACAGCGGCCCCCCCCTCACCACCACTCTGCCTCCCTGCTGCGGCCCCCTGGCTCGCTTCCTCACCAGCCCACAGGCCTTTGAGGTCAGACTCCGCTTCGTATAAGCGCTATTTGTGACCGAGCCGTTTGATTGTTCTTGTAAACAGATGCGGGGGGCCGAATGTTGTTGTGATTATCGGTCAGAGAAGGAAATGATGAGCATGTTTCCTCTCCCTGCAGAACGAGTGCCAGCTGAAGGATGACGACTCCGACCTCATCCTGACAGACGGCGACATCAACCTGACCTACGGCGACATCACAGTCAGCACAGACGCCACGGGCGCCCACACCAGCGCCGGCGTGGGCTTCTCCGGCGCCGGCGCCTCCGACGACCTGGACGGAGAGTTGGCGTACGGAGATCACGAGCTGGTGATGAGGGGAACGCGTCTGGTGCTGCCCATGGACGACTCTGAGCCGCCCTACACGGACCAGCACCGCCACATGCGCATGTGAAGACAGCGATTGATCACCCAGACAGCCGTCCAACCCAAACTGACCCAAGCCACTTTACAGACCACCCGTACCCACTCCCTCTTTCACTCCCCTTTTTCTTGCCTTTTTCCACATCTTTATTTCAGTTTCATTTTCTCTCTGAAGACAAACCGCTCTTTCTACCTCATTTTCTTTTACTTTTACCCGCAGCTCTCTGCTCATCTCACCTGACCTTGTTTCAGTCATATTTCTTTGTTTTTTTTTCCACCTTCCTGTGGCATTACACAGAGGTCTAGCAGCATGTGTCGGTGTGTAAACGCAAGCATCAGAACCTAGCTAACTTGTGACCGTGCAGTATATCTCCAGAGTTACTCTATCTTTGTTATGCATGCAGAAGACACTTGCTGTTTTCACTGTGCTTTTTTTTTGTTTGTTTGTTTTGGGTCTGACTTTGAATGTTGTTGCCTTTTTTTCTCTGTGCACCAGAGGCTAGCTGACCCAGCGGACAACTTTTGCTGTACATTTGGTTTTCAATCAAGTGCCTGGGAGTTGTAGTTTGAAGCATGGCCACCCAATTACTGGATCAGCTCCGGGAAGCAGAGCAACTTCAGGATTGGTAGTCATTCAGTTTTTCTTTGTATAAAAAAAGAGAAGGAGAGAATAGAATAAATTTAAAAGAAAAAAAAAAACATTCACCTCTGTAAGGTAGCAATATACCCGGCGGGGGTTTGGGCTGTCAGTTTGCGCTGTTTGCTTGTAAATAGTGTGCAACAATGTGATGCCACTGGTGTGGTGTGGCCTGGCAGCGAATGCTGTGGATCTCTCCCAGTGACCTTAGACTGTGACATTCAGAGAGGCTTTACACCTTATTTTGGAAGCTGATGCGGCTCGTGGCCGATGGGAAGGCTGCCATGGAGCGAACGAAATCCGAACAAAAAGCCAACCGAGAAAGCTTTGTGCCATTTCTCTCCTGCGTTTCCATATTTTGTGAAAACTGAACGCACACGACCATAAAGTGTTTTGTACGCTTTTTGCAGCGGAGCTGAAGTACTTTGAGCTGGATGAAACTTTTCATCCCCAATGAGCTTTTTTCCAACACATTTTCTATCACTGTTATCTCACTGAGAGCTAGCAACTGTATTTTCTCATCAAACGAATCAGAAAAACATAGAAATACCCAAATTTAACGCTAAATTTGGTTTCTCACGTAATTAATAATTGCACAAATGATTTTTTTTTCCTTGGTGTTATTATTATTATTTTTTAGTAAGATTTTTGCAAATCAAGAAGATGGAAGACTGATTATTTCCATTATTCTTATCCGTCAGCTAATTTTTGATGAACTCAATGAAAATCATGCGGCGTGTGTGTGTATGTGTGTGTGTGTGCGAGTGTGTGTGTGTGAACAACGGCCATAAAAGTTCCCAGACTTAAATCTGACAGATTTCAGCATCTTATCTTATCTGACAAACAGTAGTAAACTGTCAGTCAATCAGTCTACCGGCTGCTGCAGCCTTACATTATATACTGCTTAGGAGGTCTTTTGCATAAGACATATGCAGATAATCATTATGAGAACTACCAGATCCAGTTTGTTTAAAATGCTGGATATGTTTCTGTTATGTGCGTCATGTACGCATCGGGTTCGTCGAGCATGTTTAACAGGAACATCCGAAGCTATTTACCATTTAAAGGGGATCCGAGGTTTGATTTGATGCATTCGGGTCATTTTAGTGGATGTGCAAAGAAGAATGAAAGGTGTGGCGAGCTTAGCAGCTGTTGGTTTGACTTCGACAGGAAGCACCGATAGGATGTCACCATGGAAACCCTGTGCTGCATTTGAACAGAAGCCAGGAAACGTGGTGACTTAACTTGACACAGCAGTTTTTTGTTGTGGCCAAAGGTAAAACAATGGACTCAGAGAGGGCGACGAAGGGGTTAATATAAGAGGGAGACAAAGAAGTGGAAAAGAGAGGAGAGTGTGTTTGCATGTTGGGGATGATACGGACGTGGAAGGAAGAGGATGCTTGTAGATATTTCTTTTCCTTCCACAGTTATCTTCTGCTGTGCAGGAATTTCTAATTTAACTTTCTTTTTGTTGTTTGTGTTTGTTGTTTTGCTGTTTTTTTTTTTTTTTAAACCAGGCGTTCCTTGCGGCATCACATCTATCTGTTCTACGATTTATGATTTCAACGCCTTGATATATATATTTTTTGTTTTCATATTTTTGACGAGGGGGAAATGATGAAGTGAAAAATAAGAAGCTTAAAAATAATTTGCACTCACGCTGGCCGGGTTATGTTTTATGTTTGTCGGATCGGACAGCTGCTTTTTTATGACATTGCGTTTTGCCAATGGGCTGCCAGGGGAAAACAAAACACATCCATGTGAGTTTAATGAAGGATGAATTAATGTTCAGTGCAAGTTTAGTTCGTTGCTTTGTAAAAAAAAAAATCTTTGGACTTTAAGTGGCAGATGAGATGCTGCAAACCATTTCATGCCATTCTTTCCATCTGATCAGGTACTTTGTATTATGTATGTCTGCAACAAGTCGCTGTTTGAATGCTGCTGCCATGATGCTCGCAGAGCATGCATTATTTATCTGCTGATGGTGGGCTCTCTGGGGAAGGAAAAAAAAATCTGATATATCCAACCGAACTGTGTGCCACATAAAATAATGTGAACTGTGTAAAAGGTGATGTAGGTGTTGGTGTTTTGCCTACTGCTCTGCCAGTACGTTTTCTGTCTCTGCTCTCTGAATGGTGACTTGTAATAAGCTTCGATCTTTGGAAATCTTGTCTGAAGTAGCTGACCAAAGAGGCCTGCTGTGCTCTGTGTTTTCAGACACTCCACTCTATCTTTATACTGCAAACCCGGTGTGAATGTGTGTGCGTGTCTTCGAGCATGCAAGTGTATGTGGATGTGTGTACTTGTATGTGTGTGTGTGTCTGAGAAAGAGAGACGCTGTGTCCTCTTTTCCTCTGTGTTGCAGGTACAGACTGTTTACATCAGTGTAAATATACTCTCACCTGTTCATGTGCGTGCAACGGTCAATAAACAGAAGCCTGTGCTTTTGATTAAATCCCTCGCTGCAGTGGCCTCGTCATTTATCCCGTTTGCTGTATTTTTTGGATGTCTGCATTGTGTAAGACCAGATCATCCTATCTACAAGAGATATAAAGCAGGATCAGAGAGGGCTTCTTTGTACAGTCACGGCAGTTCATTGGTTTATGTTCTTAATAGTCGTGCATGTCGTGGCCCTGAAAGACAAAAGGCACTAGAGGGAAAATGAAACATTTCGCATGGTGTAGATTTTGGCAAAAAGTGTTTCATTTTTATGAAAAAGGGTCGTCAAATGTATTATTATTGGATATAACCAAAGTCCAACAGATCAATCTTTCCTGTTTCTGTTGTTTTCCACTCTCACCTGTCACCAATAAACTAAAACCCCATATAGATACCCCTTTAACAGTTTAGTTAGGCTACTTCTATCACCCATCTCTGAAGTCATCTTCTGATTTACCAGGAAATGTCTATTTTACTATTTTATTAAATACACTTTCCTACACCAGGCCCATGTAAAAAACAAACAAAAAAACAAAACAAGGACTGGTCAGCCCTTAACAAGATTGTTCTTCAGATGGACTTGGGAAAATGCAATAAAAGCAAAGGTCATTTTATAGTTTTTGTTTTGTTTTTTTTGGCATTTAGTGCAATTTGCAGCAGGTCCAGATGAAAAGCTAAGTGCTAGAATAAGGTAGCCAACATCAGCATTGCATCATAATACTGCAGGAGCTGTTAGGAGATAAAACTCAGCATAAAAAGTAAAGCAGTTCCTGTCCAGAGTGTTTGGTTAACACAAGGTTGCAAGATGGTAATTATCCAAATAATCCAAAAAACAAAAGTAAGTGTCCTTTCTTTATTTGTAATATCCAATATTACGTATTTATTTAGTATTATTTCAAGTTTCAAAATTGTCTATTCACAAATTCATCTATTTGTCCATTTAATTTGTCAAATGCTGGGTTTTCTTATTTTAAAAGAAGTCACCAAGGAGAGGGGGGAAAGGGACTTAGAGGAAGAAAGACTCTTTTCATTTGCAGCCTCTTATGAGATGCCAGAGGCAGAAACTGATTCGTGTTGAGGATCACAAGCTTCGTGTGTTTTCAGTGTGCTTCAGAAAAAACACTTGTTGGTCAGTAAGTTACACTGAACATCAGTAACACCTATCCAGGATGAATTCTGGGGCAGATGCATTAGAGTTAGGGTTGGTAGTTTTTAGATGTGATATTAAATATGTGGTGCCTATGCTTGTGTGACATTAAAAAAAAATCATATCTCCATCGAATCTCTCCTGAGTAAACTTATTTACAAAAACAACATAAAAATGTACTTACAATATTGATCCACAACACATTGGCGATGATTTTCCCCCTGCTATAAGTCTAAAGAAAAGTGGCGTGAATCTAAAATCTGGACCCTGCCAAGAGTAACTGTGTTTAATTCTCCCATGTGTAGTTCTTGCCAGATATCAGGTAACATGTGCCTAATATGGGCACAACTCTCTCCCGTCTGCTCAAGAATGTCTCTGGTTCCAGTCCACAGAGGAAATACTGATTTTAAAGGGCCACTTATCTCAAGCTTGAGTAGAGCTCCAGTTTTTGAGGTCTGGAGGAACTGAGATCCAGTTTCATAATCAGGACGATTTCTCAGTGGTAATTCCTCCTCTTTGTATACAGCACTGACTTTTTTTTTTTTTTTTTTTATCAAAATGATGCTTCATAAAAAATTATAACTTGCCTCCTTCAGTCTGATGTCCATAACAGAAGGAGCTGCAGACACCAAACACATGGACCTCACCAACACTGCTGACATGTCACTGAGGTTATGATTGCTTTGGTTAATTATACCAATATAGTACCAGTGTGTTTACAATAACAGGATGCGTGTGTCATTGCTTCATTCTCAGCAGATATATGGGCTCAGGCTGCATAGTAAAGTGTGTTGCTGCCGACAAATTGAGCCTCCATCGGTATTTTAGCCTGATCTTACACTAATCAGTACAAGAGGTGACATCTTGTGTTTGACAAGAAAGATAGAGTGTTAAACTTAGAGGCGACGTGTAGCCTATTTACTTTAAGCTGAGAATGAGTCATCTCGATATAATTCGTTTTTTCCTTACCAAAGAAGGAGATGCGTGAGACTAGTACTGACTTATGTCAAGTTAACAAATCAGTGTTTTTTTTTATAAACAGCAAATGTCCTCTTTTTGTCCTTTAAGTATTTTATAGCACTCCAGACAAAAACAGTATTTAGGTAAAGTAAAACGACTCAAACACTGACTAAGAGTTGAGATTCATAAGATTCCTGCTTCTCAGACCTGTCTGACACAAACGTGTGATAGTGTCATCTCTGGTTCTTGCAGAAAAGTTATGACCGTTTTCCGTTTGTCTGGAGCGCAGAACCAATGGCAACTTACCAAGAGAGCTTGTAAATTCCTGGTTGAGGTCATTGTTTATGAGAGCTCTCAGGGGTTTGGCTCATGGCTTGAATTTTTTTCCCCACCAATCTTATTCTGTCTTTAAAAGCTGCGTTGAGTCCACACACTTCAACCTGTCGGCCAAACCCTCCGGACAGACACAAACGCACGCGCGCACAGAGACACAGCGCGCGGCCGCTGCAGAGAAAAGGCGCTCATCTGTTGCAGAGGTGAGTCCAAACCGCTGCAGCCTCTCAGTCCTGAGTAGATGATAGCAGGAAGTTTATCACGGGGTTGCTGTTTCCTCGAACTATCCTGCTAATTATGTAATTTTTCCGTTTGCTTATCAGACATATACATGACAGGGTTAAATAGGATCCAAACAGGGGAGAAGTTATACGCTCATTATATGACAAATTTCCCTTTTTTAAAGGCAGATCAAGCGTCTTTTTCATCATACTAACCTAAAGGTGTAAATCCTGATCCTCAAATCATGATTATATGTTTAACAAAATAATCCGATAATGTGCAGTTAGTGCGTTTTTTAATTAATTTTTTTATTCATTTATTCTTTCTTTTTTATTCATTGTATCATTTGGAAGTAGAACTTTTGGAGTTTTGGGATGTTCTCAACAGATCAAGAACAAAAAGAAGAACTAACTTTCTTTTTCTATTGCTAATCTAATCCTATATCCTAACATTTGATTTCCCCTTTTATCATGTAACTGTTTTCTGTAAAGCCCGAAAAAAAAAACGAATCAAAATGTTCAATTTTGATTGAACTTTTTAGTCAAAAAATGTCATATGTAATATTTCCCTCTTACATTGTCTGGATATTGTGTTTTTATCTCAGATATAATTGCTGCGTCTGTAAAACACTGCATCAGATTTATACTAGTCTATTTGTTACAATAAATTGTGTGAAGGCGATATTACTGCTCTAGATACAACCCAAAGCTAACATGTAACTTCAAGATAAAAAACGCACCCTCTCTCTCTTCTTGTTTGAGCAGCTGCCAAACCAAACGCATGATGTCATTAAAAGAGACCTGGAGATTATGTTCTTTTTCTGACACACTGGACCTCCTTGTGCTTCCAGTATGACTTCACCATCCTTTAAAACCCCATGAAGTCCTTGTACTTTAGTGCGTAATGAATTCCCCGCTTGCAGCTTGAGCAGAACACTTTTTCATAGGAGGGTCTTAGCAATTTTCTAAACCACTTTTACGAGTCTAATGTGTGGAGCATAAGTGTTAAAATCTTAATGTGATATCAGTTCAAATCAGCCTCCAGAGTCATGCAATAGTCCTTTTCCTTACAGCTGGCATAAGAAAGGATTATGATTGACAATATTTTTCAATGAAGCTGTTATGTTATTGCCCCTCTCCAGCAGGCCAGCAGCAGGACATCTGCCAACCTGCTGAGGCAACTGGGAGCTTTGGTGTCTGAAGTTTATTCAGGCAGAGACCAGGCTCATCATTTCTCTCCTCTTTGCATTAGGAATAGAGTAGAAAGACAGAGACATGGAGGGTGTGGCTCGGCACTCTCGACAGCCCAGCTTGAGCTCCTAAATAGGCAATGCTGCTTGTTTCTCTGTGTGGGCTGAGCGAGCTGAGTGGAGGCGATAAGTCTCTGTGATGTTCTGCCGTTCCCTTCAGCCACAGAAAAACCTCCACCGAGCTGCACGGGATTTCTTAGTGAATAATAGAGGAGAAACATGAGAAAGAAAACTTGAGTGGGGGGGTGGGGGGGATATCAGAATAAAATATTCATAAAGACGAGCCAACATTGTGATCATAGTTAAATTCATGAGTGGAAAAGCTGAAATGACCACATTGCTTACTTGAGTAAAACAAAAATGCTTGCACAAGAGTAGCATGGAGCTATATTGACTGCGTCCAAAACTGCATTATTACATTTGTGATCAGAATTTACTGCTGGTTAGGTGGAGCTAATTTATAATGGGTTAGAAGGTGATCACATTCCAAGTTTCGCTTGTATGGCTATTTTATGTACAAACACAACATGTAACACACTTGATATGACAGAAAAATGTTATGTGTGTATCATTATCCAAACACTGACGTTCATGCTGGATTTCTACTTCTCTGTGAAGCTCCACACATCAGAAGAAAGAGATGAAACTTACTAGTCATGTTACATTGCATTACATCATGTGAACCTGTGAGAGCTGAAGGACACACTGGCCTACTGTAAGGACTTTATTTGACTGAAAGTAAAGTATATGTCCCTTCCCTTCCTTATTTGGTTTTATTA
>JBBDHI010000007.1:15509326-15520049 GCA_037177115.1 Craterocephalus stercusmuscarum
ACGCACACACACACATACACACACACACACACATATATATATATATATATATATATATATATATATATATATATATATATATATATATACACTCATCAAGAACGCTATTTTTATAACCACTGTTTTCTCAACTTATATTAGTGAAAAGAAATGAAAAGAGTTCGTGAATAGACCAATTATGGGTGAGTACTGATACATCTTAACCATAGACGATGAACATGAAGGGGAGGGAACGTTAATGTAGTCAATGGGAGGGACGAAATAAAATACTGACTATATTTACATTCGTGGCCAAGTGCACCCTCTACCGATAATATGAGATGGTCGTTGCATGCTAATAAAAGTAAAGGTAACTCCCTGGAGGTGCAAGCAAAATAAGCAATAAAGTTTGTAAGCAAAAAATGACCCAAACAAACAATATGAATAAAAAAATCCTGTACTTCAATAAATCAAAATAAATACATATTCATTAATTAGTACATGAAATAAAATACTTAACATTAGGTTTTTAAAGTTCAGTTTTTTGTTACTACTTGCATGAAAAACAGCAAACTTGACTGAAATTATTTAACATTTGCTTTTGAAATAGATTTCAAACATTGTGATGATATTGTTTGCATCCTTACCTTTATAATGTTCCAAAGAATCTGCAGACCCAGAGATGATTAGTTGACAAACTTCTCCTACTGAGAGGATAATAAAATTCTCCCTGAGACTCTTTCTCTTACCATGAACACTCGGTCCTCTGTCTTGGTCTGTCTCACATGCTTTAGCCACAGGGGCATCTCATCCAGTTTACATGGTAAACAGGAAGTAACATCACATGTAGGTTCAGCTGCAGTGACTTCAATATTGTCTTATATAATGTCCAAAGCACACAAGGGTTTATACTTTTCTCAGTGTACTGTCACAAAACATGGTTGATCAAAAATAATTATTTTATTAACATGAAACTTGTTAATGGTTAATGGCAAAATTGAGTTGGAAACATTAATCCTTTGGTGTTGTTTCATCTTTTTTCCCCCCAGTTTATACTGCTTCATCATGTTTCATTCAAAATCTGTTTGTTTCCATAAAAAGAATGTATCTTTGCTCCAGCTGTGAATAGATTTATTCGGCTTCTGAAGACAGTGTTATCATGCAAAATGGGGTTAAAAAGTGTGAAAAGGTTAAATCCATGGGAACATAGAGTTGAAGGGATCACTTGTTCACCACCGCTCTGTGTATTCTTGAAACAACTTCAAAATTAGGCAAGAGAGCAGCAGCCTGGGCCAGCTGTGGCAGTTGTGTGTACGTGGATGTGCGCAGGTACTGAAAAAGGTCCTGGAAGCTGTGGAGATGAGCAGTGATCTGAGGGGAGACACCCAAAGACAGCCCGAGTCTCCTTAAAATGTGGGTGCTGTCAGCAGAGTCAAGCACCAGCGATAAGTCCTGGACGGAGTCGTAGTCAAGCATCTCAATACTCTGGCCTAGACAGATTCAGAGCAGTAAAACATAAAGTTATGAAATAATGGGTGAACTCATACCAGTGGAAAAAATGAATGGCCCATCAAATTGATAAAATGCATTATAGTTTTCAGCTTAAAGAAATGCAAAGGCTCATGGTGAATATAGAACATACCTTGAGCAATCTCCCATATTGTTTGTAGTTTTTGCTCCATCTTGTATTGACATAAAAAAATCAAAGTTAGATAAAGATGTTTAAGATTCTCACATCAGCAAAGGGGCAAACTAATGGATTTTATTATCAAAATCATTTGTAACAAATAAAGGCAGAATGGGTGATAATGAATTTTACTCAAAATTTTACTTGGTTGCACTAAATGGAATGATGCTAAATCTGGCCTTAGAGATGCCCCATTAATCTCATAATATACAAACAATTAAGTTACTACAAAGTTACTGTGGAATTGACATAAGTTTTCAAAAAGCAAATTTCTTAAGATAAAAATCTAACACCTCTCTAACTAGTTTGAAATCCATTGATTGACTATATTCTGTATTTGTATGTGTATTGGAGTGATTGCAAACTGTTATCATGCCTTGGCATCACAAACTTGATTATTTTTCGTGATTTCGATATGTAAGTCTCGGGATGCCAGTGGGCAACCTGTAACCTGATTTAACTGAGTCCCAGGGAATTCAATTATCCATAGATCAGTTCTCAGTACTTTGAGTGTCTTAAATATTTCAATAAAAATAAAATAAATAAATGTGAGCAATTTCAAACATGTGGGCTCTGAAGTCGATAACAATAAATTATTGTCCAAGCCGAAGTTTGAACTAATACTTAAAGAACACATGAAAATAGACAGACTTTAACACCTTGCTTTGCATGGTTAATTACAAGACTCTGAAAGCATGATACCTCTTCTGTGGAGAAGCTTTGCTGTTCCTCATGTGTGATGTTATCTTTACTTTGGCTGCAGGGCTTGAAGTTGGTGGTGAAATTAATCACAATAGAAGTGGGGTGCATCTCATTCTCATGGCACACGGAACCGAGGCTTCTGGTAATAATATTGATAAGGTAATAAATGTAAATAATAGATGAGGGGCAGGTTATTAACGACAAAGCTCTTTGATGCAGCATCCACAGAATATACCTTGTTGGATCATCAGTTGAAAAGGTCTCTGAAGGGATGTTCGGTTGCATTGCAACTCTCTCTTTGTGGCTTGACAGAGGTTTGTTTTGAAGGTTTGGTGCAGATAATAGTCCCTCAGGCTCAGAACAATTCTCAGAAACCTGCTCTGAACATTGCAAAGAAGTGTTTGTGATCAGAGTTTATCCGTGCAAACAAAAGACAAAAGTTTCAAACGGGTTAAACGTCAAGTGTGATCTAACTCACTGAATCTCTCAGCAGTCAAAAGGAAAACCCAAAGCAGCAGAGCAATGAGGAAAATCAAAGAAGCTATTGCTGCACCAATCAGGACAATTGAAAGTGTTTCCTCTTTCATTTCTTGGAAACAAACAAACAAACAAATAACCCGTGTCAAGTCAAGCTGAATAAAATCATTACATTATTCTAAAGAGTAACTCACTTGTCTCTTCAGGCTCTTTGAGATTTTCCTCAGGTAACATGTTGACACTCTCTGTCATACAAGAATGATGAGAATTTGACACTCATAAAAGTAAGTAAAATACTACGGAAAGAAAAGTTTTGCAGTGACAGAAATTCAAGTTTGTATCTTTGGAACTTACGTGTATTAGAGCCTTGAGCAGTGAGAAGCAGGCACTCTTTATGGGCCGTGTCACGGGTATAACAGGGCACACAGAACACCTCCACCTCACCTGTCATACTTCGTAGTTCATAAAACCTATACATACAACCACATACAGTACGTACTGTTTGCTAAGATGAAAAACAAACAAATGTGACTGCTGCTTACACTGCGGCCGTGGATGTAACTCACCCTGGAAGACAATGACCACACACAGCATCACTGGTGGGGGAGCATGCGGAATCCATCAGGCGGTTCAGCAGGTTGCATCGGGTGCACCTTCTGCACGGAGCCACACCTGTACCTGTGCTGAACGTGCCTTCTTCACATTGAATACAAACTCCTTCTCCACCATCTCCAAAGCCACAATCCTGAGAAGAAATTGCTGATTATAGACTTAGATTTTCAGGCAACGCAAAGAAAAAAGCTAGCAAAAGGAGGCTAAATATACTACCAAAAGGCAGTGTTTTACCTCTGAGAGCTCTTCTCCAGGGTTACACGTAGGACACGCAACACAAGTCCCATTAGGGTGTAAGAACTCCGTTTGATCACAGCTGGGCTCAGACAGGACTAGCATACAGCAAACCTGGGGACAAATATTTGACAAAAGAGTAAGAACTCTTCCAACCAAGCTGTTGGAGGCATCGCAAGTAAAATCACTTTCTTTGCTTGAGATGCATTTACATTGCATTTTAAAAGTTGAACTAATGCTTTAGTAAAAACACAGTGACAAACACGTTTTGTTATATTTATTGGTTTTAATGAGAAGAAACTTGCCCTTTGTTCTCTGCCTTTGCATAATGAAAACTAACTTTTCATAAAATACACATCTACAACATTGTTAGTAGGTTGCACATTGAAAATGCTTCTACTGCCCTTGGAGCTTCTAACATCTGCTTTATAACATGTAGTTTTTATTTCAAACTAAAATTTCAAACAAAATTGGTGAAGACTTAGCACACAAAATAAAAACTTTCAAAATTCAAAAAGGGGTTTGGAATAAAGCTAAATACTAAAGACCCCTTGAAGATTTATTCTATAAGAAATACCTTAAAACAAGGTATTTCTAATTTTGTTAATCAATAAACTTAACTTGTTGTCTCAGCTGACAATCTGAAAACAGAACATGAATAAGAAATGTTCTAGCTTTAGCGTCTGTAAGAGGAACAAAGATCAGACCTACCATTAGAATATCAGTAAAGAAGCACGTTTCCATTGGCAAGTACAGAAAAAACAGCAATGTATCTTATAGATTAATAACTGACCTACACTTTATAGGATGTAGCCCACTGCTGCCTCCCTCTCTCCACCAAAATCAACTCAACTCAGCAGAAGAAAGCAGAGGTTAGGGAGATCTTTGGGAATCCCCATCATTCTACATCACTTATGACGCACGAGGTCTTCCCAACCCAGGTATCAATCTTTCACCAATGAATACAAGTCCCCCACCTGGGCACCTCACGTCACACCTTGTCGTCTCATATTCCCTCCAGGGAAGCTGCTGGATTTAGTTCTGTTTAGTGAGACACAGAGGAAAGGGAAGGAAAACAGATGAATGGGAGCCTTGTTATTGAACCCTGATGCAACAAAGAGACTTTGTGCATCTGTGTTTGCAGACTTTAATGAAATCTTTGGGTCTACCAATACTGTTACCTTGCTGAAGTTAACTTGGAGTGAGGGTTATAAAACAGTGACTAAATCATACAGTTGCAATTCATCGTTGTAGCCCTTGGTGGGAGTGTTGAACTGAGAGAAACTGATCAATAACATGTAGTCACTCTTTGTTTAATCTGTTTACTACCCTGACAGGATATTATATGCATACAAAGAGGCACTATTAACATACACTTATGTAGCTGTGCTGAGGCCGTTGTATAAACTTGTCTTTACAGCTGAAAATTGCTGGTGAACTGTAATACATGGGCTTATTAAATTTGTTTGGATAGCCATCGCTTGTAGATAAATAGTGAAGAATATTGCTTTAACCCATCTACACAAACACACACACACGCACACACACACACACGATGAGGCTATGAATAGATTTATGTAAAAAACGATTTGATTGTAATCAATGTAACTGTAAATAATGCAGATTATGTTTTGTATAAAGTCCTCATTGCAATAAAATTGGGAAGCTGTCAAAAATGTTAAGAAAATAGTAAAAAAGACAACAATGTAATGTAGAAAATACCAGTTCATCTTGAGTTTGGTGGCACAAGTACATTTTAAGAATATGTGATAGGGCCATGGTTAGCACTGTTTGCACTCTTCCTTTAAGAACCGACTATAAACATGTGGGGACATAAGATACCTGCTGTTGGGGAGAAGAATATCATGATTAACATGTCTGTCTTGTTTGTCTGACAATTGAATTGTCCACGATTCTAGCTCAATAGTCGTGGCTTTTCTTTGATGTTATTTGCATTTTATGATTAACCAAATGTTTATTTACTGGTTAAAGATCTGGAGAGCTGAGGTTTTACAAGAGGAAACAGGACATAAAGGAGAACATGGAACATGAACACAGAACAAAACTTAAATGACGACTGAAACCAAACACATGGACGATGTGTCCAAATGTTTTAAAGATATATAGCTGCATATATATCACCATATTCAAGATGAGCAAAGATCTGTCATAAAATCATAAAATGTCTCAGTTTAAAGATTTGATACATGTCCATGGCCAATTGTGAAAAAAACATTGTTTATTAAATGTGCAGATCATTGTATTCTGTTTATCGAAATTTTACAAAGCATACCAACTTTTTTGGTATTGTACTTGTTTTAACCGTATCTACACACAAACCATTTGAAATGGAAATATGTATAGAATATTGAGGCAAATCACACACACAGGCAAATTTTCACTATTAAAAGCATACCAGCCAGAGTAATTAACACTTAATTTGAGCACATATACAGTATACCAGGATGAGGTGTTTCATGAAAACATGACTATAACATGAAAATAGTTATCAGTTACTGCTGTCAGTCATTAATGAGTAACTCCAGAACCAAGGAGAGAGGGTGTGGACATATCCTTATAGAGTAATAAAGCGCCGCTTACCAGCACACAGTCAGACTTCATGAAGCAACCCCGACTGCTTGTCTTCTGACAAATTACATATTCAACATCAGCTCTGACCATTTTAAAAAAGAACATCATGGTAAGTATGAGTATCATACTTAATTTAGATTCAGAACAAATTTTTCTTTCAAGGTAAATACTTAGAAGATGAAAATAAAAACTATGCTCTCTTGTAGCACCGGTCCGCTTGAGTGGAACAGAAAGTTCTGCTTTTTTATTTGCCGCCATGAGCTCCCGGATCACTGGTTTGTGTGTGCTACTGATGTTGGCATGTCCTCTGGTGTCAGGTAAGATTAAACCTTTGACAGTGTGTAAAATGGAATATACCCATAGACCAATGATTTCAGACGTTTATGTTACCAGAAATTCTCGTTTGTTTTTTCTTTACTTCCTATTGTGCAACAATTGACAATTCAACATAAGTGGATGGTGTTATTATGAGAAGTCGTTTGCTGACACTGACGCCTTATGTGGTTGACAAATTGTAATTCTGTTTTTAAATCTCACTTGTCTTTATAGTTTCCTCTACCAGTACAAGCCTGTGGGGTAAGAAGTTGAAGTTTAAACACATTCCCAGTTTGTGCCAGCTTCAGCGAGGGTTCATGGTACCCCCGCTGAGGGAGCTGAGCGTGTGCATGCTTTTACGGCGTACCGCCGCTACAGAATGGACCGGTTTTGTCTACAATTCTCCAAAACACCAGAACATAGAGCTGGGACTTAAGGGCACACCTACACATGTGATAGTATGGCTGTTTGGGGAAACGTGGCACCTGAAGGAGAAACTGACAGTAAATGAATGGTATTCCCTTTGTATCACCTGGTCGGGCCGAACACAGTTGCTGAACATATACATAAACAACACTGCAACAAATCTACCCAGAAAACATCCGGTTCCCACATCAGAGATATTGGCCCCTAATGGCACCCTCACTCTGGGGGTGCCTCATTTTGTTGACACCAATGGTGAAATTAAGCCAGAGACTGGTTCTAACCTGGTTGGTGAGGTTGGGATGTTCAAGATGTGGAGCAGAGAATTTAGTGCAGAGGAGCTGAGGACAATGAGCTGTGTGGATGGGGACGTGCTGAGCTGGGATCTACGCCTCTGGAACTACAACAACCCTCCTGAACTGGATAACAACCTGCACTGTGGTAAGCATGAAATCGATTTTTTTCTATTGTAGCCATTTCTTGGAAACCCAGTTTATTCCGGTGGTTTCCTCATCACACATCACACATAAAACCTGCTAAGAGTGGCATCAGTGGAGAGAAAATACTTCATAATGCACCCGGATATCAACTTGGGGTTTCAGGAACATGAAAGGAATGTGGGCCTTATGGTTACTGGAATATTGATTATTTAATATATACACCAAGATAGTTTTCAGATGTCAAATTAACACTAACTTTTACTTACATGTTTTAAGTCACTACTCTTCACTAACTACACTATCTGAGTATTAAGAAGTTTTACCTTTTGTAGTTTTTTGGCTGCAGAAATGTTTCCTAAAAGTTTGTTCAGACTTGAACCTTTCTGATTGACATTAAAATGCAAACAGACAAAAGAGTTAATTTTAATTCCCCAAATGTTTAGGGAACAATGTGCTCACTGTTCGAATGTTCCCTAAACTCTAATCTATGGTTCTTGCCAATCTAATTGTGGGGAAACAAAAGTGTGCATCACTTTAACGTTTTGTCCTTCCATGCTGGCAAATTTTGATTCAAATAAAAGATTTATACATTCTTGAAATCATTAATAAGCCTTACATAACAGTTGTAAACTTCATTCTTACAATTTGCTTCCTTTTCAGCATGTTCACATTATAAAATCAAAGCGTGGCCGTTCATAGTTGAATCTACAAACCCTGGGAATAACTCTGTGTCACTTCATGAACTCACAAAAATTTGGGTAAGAAATAAAAAAGCTTTCTAAATCCAATGGAGTAAAATTTGCCTTTCAACGTGAGTGAAAGCCTTTATTTTAATATTTTTTTTCTGCAGCTTGAAAGCATTTTCCCCAGCAACATATCTGTCCAGAAGATTTTTGTATCATCCTCAAGGTAAAACAGCCTTTCTTTTTTGTATAACAGGAACAGCTGCCAGATAAGATTTGCCTATATAAAGTCTTTTAGGATCTCAAAGGTGGCAACCTGCTTGATTAAAAGCAAGAGTAAATAAATAATTTCTACAAGTTTTATGAGGTTTGCTTTACTGATGCTGCTTTTATGTTTGGGCGCAATTTCCTTTAAAACAGTGGGCCTCAGCGGTTCTTATGAATAAATTTGTTCTTAAATCGTACTTAAGAAATTTTGACTAAGTTGTGTAATTCATCAGCATCTCGGTATCTTGAATTAGTTGTTAGGTAAGAAGAATAAATCCAACTAGCGTTCAGGAGGACTCTTACAGTACAAACATCTGACTTTGGACAAATATGTGCTGTTTTGTGCTGTTTAGTTAATTTAAATACAATAACAAAGTTACAGTAGTATTTGTATCTGATTTGTAAATAACTTTTGAAAATCCATATGTTATACTTTCCCTAAAGGGAACTTTTTGCAGCCATTTCCTTCATTCATGGCTGATCTACTGCATTACTAACAGCATCAGTTCAACAGACTGCGCACAAGCCAGAACTGTTCCTTTAACTGCGACATCACACCATAAATGCCTGAGTCCCCTTTAATCACAGATCCACCTGCAGAGTGTGGTAGCTTATTTAACAAGTAAAATTAATTTATAGTGTTTAAACACTATAATGTAAAAGAAAGCTGCAAAGCAAAAAAAAAAAAAAAAAACTCAAATCAGTGCAACAGGCTATTGAAAAAATTAGTTTGTAGTCCATGTTTTCCAGCTATAAGCCAGGCAGTAAATGGTTGCAAAGACTGCTGCCTCACCACAGCAACACCTGATAGGACAGCTGTCTATCATTTCTGTTATCTGTTATCATACAGGAAAAGCTGCCATGTGGTTAATAATTCTGCGGCTCTGCATGCCCGACAACCCCAGGTACGTGGAGTTTGATTTCCTTCTGAGTGAAGCAGCAGTGTTTCCAAAGACAGGCTGATCAATGAACAAATGAAAGGCTAAACAATGTAATTGTCCAAGGAAACAAAAGTTATGTACAAGCAATGAGGTCAGCCTGGATACATTGCACTTAAGTGCACTCAACTCTGAGTGACTATTTGTAAAATTGTGCAACTTTGTAGGAATGGGGAAAATTTGCAAGCTTCATCCGGTATAAAAGGTAAGAAAACTATTACACTTTATTTGAAGGCTGATCGGATCAATAAAGCCACAAGTAGTTCACATATGTTTGTTCTGATGCTTTTTCTGCAGCTTCTGCTGTGAGGTCTACGTCAACGTGGAACCTGCTACTAATGTAGACATGGTTCAGGAGAATATTATTGAATTACTGAGTACGCCCTTCAATTACAACTTCCTCACTGTGACAGTTGGGCCTGAGCGCATCTTTGTACTTCCTGTGGGTAAGTGTGTTTCCCAGTATTACTCAGTGAGCTGTCATTGCAATAGACTACCACTGCAGTCTTAAAGGGGATCAACTCCAAGTTGATATGAGTAGTTGGATAATATTTGATCAGTTCTCACAGCAGGTAGTAGACCTTAGATCTGACTGAAAATCACCATTTCACAAACTTGGTTTTATTTTTGTTTCATGTTCTCTCAAAATCAAATAGGGAGAATGGAAGGATGTCTTAATTCATCTATAAAAACTTTTCATGAAATTTTGTGCATCAAAGCAGAATATTGCATGTTGACTCATTCATGATGCCGGTGCTTATTTTTGGCTCTTTTAGAAATGCTACCTGTGGTGCCAGACCCTCAGCCATCTGTCAGCACTGCTTTACCAACAGGTCAGTATGCCAGTAAAACTAACCCAATAAGTTATTAAACAATTGAAATGATGTGTTTTTTGTGTAAGCCAGACAATCTGTGTAATTATATGTAAAATTCATTTATATCATTTACAGAGAGTGCCACACTGAGCAAGCCTGTTCAACCTACTAACATGCCAACAACTGAAGACCCTTTAGATTTCAATGACACTGCTGGTCAGTTCACTTAAGAGCTCACATAAAATATCTGTTCAGATGTATTTGTCATTCAAAAGACTATTATCTTTGCAAACACACTAAAACATCAAGAAAATAAAACAACAGAAATATAGTTCCACACATTTGTAAAGCTGCTTCTGCTTGTGAAAAACACAGAAAAACATACAGTCTATGAGAAAAACAGAGAATCTGCCTGACATATCATACAGACTTACCAGAAAAAGTCCTTTCAGACATTATCATTTAAAATCTTATGACAGTGATCAGCAAGTTTTTTTTTATCATGACGCTAAGCTACAGTATGGCAGCATTCGTGTTATTTAGAAAATGTCTAAATAAA
>JBBDHI010000007.1:15812894-15825475 GCA_037177115.1 Craterocephalus stercusmuscarum
GAGAAATACAAAGCTTTGTTTGGTTTTTAATAGTTTTTTTTTTAGGATTTCTAAAACCTTGTCACAAATAAAATATTTTGCTGCTCCAACTCTTTTTAAGTGGAACAATTGTAATTGGTGATGGATCATTGGGGATGAAAAAAATCACAGGTGTAGAAATATAACAAGACCATAACAACTTAATACTCAGAGCCCCTCCCTGATGCCCGAGTTCCTCACCCCATCTCTAAGGGAGAGCCCGGCCACCCTGTGGAGAAAACTCATTTCGGCCGCTTGTATTCATGATCTTGTTCTTTCTGTCTCCGCCCAGAGCTGGTGACCATAGGTGAGGCAAGGCAAGGCAAGTTTATTTATATAGGACCTTTCAGGTTCAAGACAATTCAAAGTGCAAAGGGCAGAAACATTGATCAGCTGGTAAATCCAGAGCTTCACCATTTTGCTCAGCTCCTTCGTCACGACAACAGACCGATGCAGAATCCACATCACTGCGTACCACTGGTCTGCCTGTCCATCTCTGGCTATCTTCCTTTTAGATTCCAAACCAATAATTATTGTTGAAATGCTGGACTTGCAGTGAAACCTGTTTGTGGCTCAGAATTGGGACATTGGTAACTCAACTGAACCTGCATACATTCAGAGAAAAACTGCCGTAGTTGAGTAATTTCCACTTATCAAGTTCTCTGTCACGTTTATAAAATTATTGATTGATCTGATAGAGCGAGCTCTACTGTATAGGCCTCTCTTGCAGCTGTAACTCTGAAGCAGTTAAAGGCATGTCTGTCTCCATGGGAAACATTGGAGATTGGACAAATTTCTGTGGAATGAGAACATATTCACTTTATGAGAAAGAATGCATTTCAAGCTTCAGTGCAACATCAACTAATCCTTAATTAACTAATGATGGTTTTACTGATTAATTGACTCAAACTAATAACTTGGCATTGCCTATTAGCGTGATCAGTGGAATAAATGCAAGCAAACACACAAAAAAGGAAATCTGACCCATTTTAAAAGTATATCTTAATATAAACATTTTATTCAGTGCATTTTTGTGTATACAACAAATAATAAACAACTGGAAGTTATCGGACAGACGCAATGTCTGTCAGCATATGCTGTTTTATCAGATTTAGCCTGGTAGTTTGGAACACATGATCCAACATGGGTTAATACACATAGCCTACATCATGCAGCTCTAGTCCAGTATTTCCCTGCTTTCGCCCATGCAACAGATAGGTTCACTTAATACAAACCACCTCCAGAGGAAACCAAGAAAATAAAGTTTCCCAAAGCATGTACCAGAAATAAATTATGTAGCTGAAGGGAAGAGTACATAGCCCACAAAAAGGGTCATTTTTGTACATTTTTGTGTACATGCCCTGTGCAAGTAAGGGAAGATGTTCATTTTTGTGTATTTTTATCTTTTTTTTTTCACTTTTACAAATATGACGTCTCCTATAAAATGTTAAGCCACCTAAAAGTCCACAGTATTGTTTTTTTTTTAATATAGAAAATATTGTCACCACAATAAGTTACTCAAACACATAACAAGCATCCTGGGAAGGGGCTTTCACCATATTCCTATGGTGAGCTTTATCAGTCAATGGAAGTTGACAAAAAAGGATGGCTTGGGGATTGAAGTATAACACAAGCACAGAGGGAGGAAACGGATCACAAGGACAAGAGTTAGAGACATTGTGACACAGTGATAACAGAAGGGAATGGGAACACTGAATAGTTGCTTCATACCTCCGTCGTTGAGTATATCAGAAAAATCACAACATCAAGCCTGCTGCCAACACCAACGTAGCTCATATCATGTTCATTATCTAATTTTCTTCTTGTATGTTTGCCCCACAAAATCATTGCTTCCCTTCATCCAAAATGTACAATGAAAAAAAGGAAAGAAAATCCAACTTTGCCTTTATGTTGGCTTGGTTTTCAGCAGCTTAAAGGGACACTCTTTAAATCTGTCTTTGGTTTGCTGGAACCCATCTTGGTAATGCACCAAAAAAAAACAAAAAAAACAAAAACAAATACTAAACAATGAAAAGGGCAAGAGAACAAGAGGGAACAAAAACAACCAGTTATCAAATCAAAAGCTCTTAGCTAATTCAGAAAATTAGCAAAAAACAAGTTGCAGCTGTGGCATCTCTTAAATAAAGAAAAAATGCAAGAGAGCCACACTGTCCTTTATATATCAGGTCAGTTTAACATAGGCTTCATTTTCCCATGCTAGAGAACTCAGTCTCTGAGCGTGTGCACTAGGACGCAGGAGAGCTACCATCTGGCTGGTCAGTAGCACAAGGCTGCACCATACCAGGGAGTTTATAGGCTTTGTATTCACAGAAGCATGGATGAGACAGAGAGGGCTTTTTCTCTACCACTGCAGCCATGTGGACCAGCACCATTAATGGCTGCCCTGAACACATGCATATCTACCATCCTGCCTGTCCAACAGATGCACAAGTGCTTAGTGTCTGCGTGACCCAAGATTAGTCAATGAATTTATCAACAGAATTAGACAAATATGAGCTAACTGGTATGTGGTCATAATCAAAAGCGAGTGACTAAGGTTATAAATAAATCTTAAGGGTAACATAAAAAATCTTTTCTTTTTCTTTTTTTGCAAGTCAAGAAATGATATATGTACTGTTACGTTTCGTTTTATATTTGCTATGTTGATGATGGCTGATAGTGATGATACAGTATTTAACAGTTTTTACTGATGACATCTTTTATGTGTGATTTGATGTCGTAATTAGTTCTGAACAGCTGATCGGAGAAACAAGTCTGCTTGGATTCACGCTCTGCAAGAGGTAAGGTTTTGTTGTTCGGGCCCAGGCTTGAGTTTGGCTACCGGGCTACGTCGACTCGTTCTGGCTCACGGCTTTGCCTCCGTTGAGAACAGCTGAGGCACTCCGACTCTTGGTGGGCGTGCCACTGCCAGAGCGGGAAAACTCTGTCAAGTCATGGAGGGATGGCTCTCTGTACATCGCCACTGTGGAAACACAAGATGAGGGCAAATCAGACAGATTATGTACAAGTAAAAACATGAAACAACCTTGCTATTTATAGGGTAAATGAAGTGATGCAAACAGAAAGTGAAGTTATCTTCCATTTTGGTATTTGGTGTGTATACGTATGGTAGTTTATGTATATAAGAGGCTTTACACAACACTTTAAATATTGACTACAGGGAAGGAAAATAACCAGTTTCTTTAACATTAAGAATCCATTTCCACCAAGAGTCATTAGGCCAAGCTTTTTGTTTGCTCTCATGGGGAAGCCATAGAGAAATATCTTCTAAGAAATATTCCTGCCAAAGACAATTGATATGTGTGGGACCAGGGCAACTCAGTTCAGTCCCACGATGGCCACAACCCGCTCCAACAAACCTGACTCAAAAATGAGTAATTGTGCAGAACTTCATTTGCTGTTGGATCCGCTTAATTTGACAACCCCTGGTCGAGAACCAATTTTTGGCCAAAAAAACCCCCTCAAAATGTAATTTATTTTACCTTTTTTTCTCCAACACCTTAGTACTCATTAACATTAGTATTCTAAGCTGAAGTCTTGTTGAACCAATAAGTGTGAGTGAGCGAATTTTCAACTATAAGTTATTGTGGCACATTAAAGCAAACTATGATGAAATCAAGCTATTCAACTGGCAAACATCCCAGTGTTCTCCATTTTAAAATTAAAATCTATTTGTGGTAGTACTTTTCTGTGCATCCTCAACATATTAAGTCATGACTTTGCATTCAATAATAATGAAAACAATCCTCACTTATACAGTATATATGTTAAATCCAGCCCTCTGTACACTGATCTAGAGTAACAAATGAAAGCTATTTTGTTGTGATTGACTTTACTTTTGCACACAATGACTTAAGTAACTGCTGCTCTTGGTTCCCCATGGCAGCTGAGTGAAGGAAACTGAATATTATTTATACCTTTGACCACACATTTAACATTTACTCAAATAAACGGAATATTTTCATGATAAAATAAGTGATTAAGTTTTCACATATTTTTCCAGACACTGTATAGCACAAAGCAAACTGCTGATATTCTGTGGGAATTCACAGTGGACTAGCTTGATGCTGTAGTAAAAAGGAAAAAAGAAAAGAAAAAAACATGTTCAGAACAAGCCATTATAAATTCAAGAGTTGCTAATGCTTCAACTCTGCTGTGTATGCAGCATTGGTTCAATCTGCATCTCAGCAGCTACCGTTTCAGAAGAAACATCAGTAATTTGAGGTTCAGTCTTTGGTTTCAGGATGCCGTCAACATCCTTCTGCCTAGAATGCTATTTGATGTTTATTCCTGAGGGAGCCTGTGGCTGAAACAGCAAATCCAGTCCTTCAGATACTTCACTTAGCCCAGCATTTTTTTGTCAAAGCAGCAACCCAAAGACCACCCTTTTGTACACACATCAGTCTCTGGCAGGATGTGGCTGGAAACTGCTGATGACCAGTACACATCTCATTAATGAAACTACATTGTGATTATCATGGGATGAAAGACAAAATACCACTGTTTTAATAATACACAACAATCTATTTTTCATTGTTGTTTTGCAACATAAATCTCCTAATGTTGAAATGACTGAGAGTGACTGCATGTTCTCCAGATGAAGGCAGTGATGGGCCTCGTTTGTATTATGACTTTTTGGAAAAGTTTTAGGAGAATTTCCCTGTTTGGCTTTGAATGATGTGAGTTGAACTCGCTTCATCTGGGGGCAGACAGAATGAAAGGCTGAGAGCCGTGTCTCCCAGACTGGAACCAGAAGAGTAGTGAGTGAAACTTTGAAAAGATGCCACCATCATGGCAGAGACAGTTTCTTAATTGGTGCCCTAACAACTCTGCCTCTGAATCTTTATGAGCTACTGGGTCAAAGTCTCCTGTATTTCTCTACTGAGATCATTCTAAGAAAGTTCTTTCTAAACCACCAGGTACATCTTAAAAGGCAGGGCAGGAGATCCTGGAAAAACATTCAAGCAATCAAAAAAGTTGAAACTAGAGATCTGCAACGGGTGGAATTTCCACCACAAATCTTGCGTGTTTCAAACAGTATCCAGCGGTCAGACCAAAACATGTCGGGTGCTGCCTCCCGCACATGTTGGGAATGACTCGCAAACAACAATGTGTGTGATGAAGAGAAGCAGATGATGATTAATGTTTTTTACACAGCAGCCTGAACAAATCAACGATGCTTGGATGATGTTTTGAGAAGTTTGTATTGCTTAAATACAGACGGTACTGATACTGTGGGGCAACATAAAGTTATAATTGGGAGCATGGTTAGTTTTGTCATTTAAATTTTTAAAAATAAAGGAGTTAAATCTATGTAGGCTTGTTACGTAATAGGTTTTAATTTACATTATCGAAAACAACATCAGCAGTATTATCCAACAATCCAATAATTAACAAATGCAATTGCAAAATTGCTTTATAAATCCTAGAAAACATTAATTAACCAAAAAGCCTTCTTTTTAAACCTCTGTGCTGTCTGCACAGTAGTCTGCTGTTGCTAGTCGCGTGGGTCACATGACCCAGGGTGGCCTGTGTCATATGTCAGTCAAAGCTTCGCTACGCGCTTTGGAAAAATCCTTCATAAATTGTAATGAGAAGATCGCCTTGGAATTTGCATTAAAAAGCACAGTCGAGTTTTGATAGTGGGCGGGAATGGGATTGAATGCAGGGAGGTTTAGGCAGGGACTATAGCCCAGGATTAAGGAATGAAGGTTGACCGGAGCCGTTGGAGTTATTTTGCAAACCAGAAGCAGAGCTTTGAATTTGATGCAAGGTGCAACTGGAAACCAATAGAGAGCGATCAGTAGCAAAGTGAAGACAAGCTTCTGAATTCTGCATTCTGAATTATCTGCAGAGGTTTAACTGAGCATGCAGACAGGCCTGCCAGGAAGGAACAGCAGCAGTCAAGCAGTGTTTGATTTGACCAGAGCCTAAACTAATAGCTGTGCCATGTGTTCAGTCAGGTAGGCTCAGATGTGGTAGAGAGCAAATTGGCAAGGCCCAGGCAACCGAGGCAACATGCACCTTGGAGGTCAGCTGGTTGTCTACCATGAGACCGAGATTCCTGGCAGAAAACAGAGGCACATGTGTGACAAAGTCGAACTGCACGCCCATCTATGGAGGTAAGGAAGGACTGGGTGGACAGACAATGATCGGTCTTGGACAGATTTAGCTGAAGATGGCGATCCTTCACCCATGTAGACATATCAGCAAGGCAAGGCATCTACATTGAGACGGTTGTGTCATCAGGTGGGAAGGGAAGGAAAAACTGAGTGTCATCTACATGGTGGTGGTGGCAGGAGAAGCCATGAGAGCCAGTGACTGCACTGAGTGAGGAGGTGTATTGTAAAAAGAGAGGAGAGCCAAGCACCAAACCCTGAGGCACCCCAGTGGTCAACCTATGTGATCTAAACACTCTCCTATGCCAAGATACTCTTAAGGATCTTTCTGTGAGGTATACCGGGTATGAACCATGAGAGGACAGAAACTCAGATACCACAGCTCAGAGTGTGGAGTGGAGGATCTGGTGTTTGACCGTGTCAAAGACAGAAGACAGGTGCAGCAGTAATGACTGAGGATTGGCCAGCAGATCTGGCAAGCCGTAGTGATCAGTAACTGACAGGACAGTGTTTCAGTAGAGTGGCCTTGTCTAAAGCCAGACTTCTATGGATCGAACAGGTTGCTGTTGCTTCTGTACTTTGGAAGATATGCATATGACCATTATGTAGAAGAGACTGGGATCTTTTACTTAAAGGTAACATCATACTTTCTGTAGACGTGATTGTGAGGTCATCACTTTGAAAAGCATAATAAAAGAAATTAAAAATGAATTTTATATGTCTATTTCATTTGTCTGTGCAACTATTAATAATTCTGCCATAGAACAAAAGCTTTATGTGTGTGTGATTGAGGAACAATCTGTTCCTATCTACATAACTGGCAACATTTAGCTGCAATGATTGAATAACTTCAGATTCGAATGGTAAAACAGATGTAAAGGTCTGTATTTATCATGCCTTTGCATAGTATGTCTCGTGTGTATCACTTTTATAAATTAAGCTGTTCAGCATGAGCTCAACACAAATTTATAAAACTGATATTTTGAAAAGAGAACAACAAAGAGATTAATTATTAAACAGAGCATGTGTGGACGTGAGAAAATGCTTTTAACACCCATGATGACGCAGATCCGGAGAGGATGTCATTAAAAACATACTGTACTGTTGCCAGATAAACAGATTTGTCAGATGGTTTGGTATCCGAGAAGGGAATGACTAAAAACAACAAGAAAAAAAGGCTTGACTGAATCTACTGAGAGACACCAGGGAAAGCAGCAGGAGCAGTTGTTAAATCAAACTTCAGCAAAATGTACAAAATCTTCTCAAACAAAAAAACTGACTATATTTCTATCTGATGCTGAACATTTTTAAACATGATGGGAAAATCCTTGTGTAGAATACATTACAGCTATTAGTTTTTGCTGTCTTAAGACATTAAAACCCAAGATTGAAAAGCCATTGAAGTATTGGTAAGCTATTATGGCATCAGAAACAAACTAATTAGAAAAGATCACTCTTGTTATACAGACTGTATGTTCCTGAGAAGAAGTAGCCAATGAATGAATAAACATTTTCAGGCTGGATAGTTTGCTTTCAAAATTTTAAATGCAAAAAACCAACGATGAGAGGAAGACAACAGATTCAGATTTTGGACTGCAAGCCTTTAATTTGTAACTGTGAAAAAACAAAAACGTAAACCAGCTCCTCTTTTGTCAAAACAGATTTTCTCTTGCTCTCGTTCCTCTGTTGAAATGTAAATCTGTGTCTTGTTGAGTAGGGAAGAACTATGGCCTTTTCAACAGATAACAAAACCGTTTCTTCCACTCTCCTTGCTGCTTTTTCTCTGTTCTTCACAACCACATTACCATCACATAACCTGGATTGGTGAAGTTTTCTGTCAATTTACTGTAATGAAAATGAAGCACTCGGAGCAACTATCCGAAGCATATTGCATGCACTCCTGGTTACAGACAATGGCTCAACTTAACGGTGACTGCAGCGGAGTGTGCCCAGCTGGAGGGAATTACCGAATAGGGACATGCCTACTGTACATCTACGAGGAGAATACTAAATGGAAGAGCAAAATGTACAGCATATTAATATCTTACCGAAAAAATAGGCATAAGGACCACAAATATATTGAAAATGAAGAAAAATGGTATTTATTCTGAAAATAGACACTAACCAAATGAAAGAATGAAAAGTAAAGTTCCACAATATTTGTATATAGTAGGCCTAATTGAAAGTGGTGATACGTTAAATATGCTAATTCTAATCTAACATAACCTAGATTAAAACCATAAAAAGTAGAAATTTGAAAGACAATCTGGTCAGACTTACCCTTTAAAGGTTTGGGAAGGAAGTGGGCTGCTGGCTTGTTCTTTTTGACATGGTTCCCCTTCATGATTTCTCCCTCTTTGTTCAGACCGAGGTACCAGCCCCTGCCCGACTGTTGCTGCCGGTATATCATAGAGGAGTATGTCACGTAGTAGTTCTCAAAAACTGACTCCTTGAATTTGCACTCTGGTGTAAAATGTTCCTGTGGGGAACAAAGGACAAGAAGAAGCAGTGTAAAGAAAGCGTTGGCCAATAGTTCTCAAAGTCTCAAGAGTAGCCGACATCCTGTTAAATACACAAGCATTAATGGACTAGCTCCTTTCCTCAGAGTGCAGCTTAGTAACGGTACATTGGGCTGCACAAGCGCCACACCCAGGCATAGCAAGAGCAGATGGAATATCTCAAGGCTCAAGGTCTTGGTTCAAATTTCTTATCTCAAGTTAATCTTCTTAATTTATTCAAGCCATTTACTGTTGTTAATAATGTAGCACTCCATGGCATAGATAATGGTGATATGACATTAATAAAACACACATGCCAAATTAATGGTCTATTCTCATTTGGTCTCAACTTTTAATTATGCATGGGCTATTCATTATCTTTCAGATTTTTGCATAATTTTGTAAGCCAAGATCTCTTGGACTTATCTTTAGCTCTGTATTTAGTAATGATCCTCTAAAATAAAAGAAAAAAGGAATATAATACTTTCACAAGTTGGCTTTTATAGGTTAAGGTGTAATCTATCTGCACTTATTGCAAAGAAGGTGTTATGGCCACCAAACCTTTTTCTTCATTTTCTTTTCACTAATGCACTGCTTGCGGGGAAACTCCTTAGACGTGCAGTTTTGCTACTCGTCTTCCAGACACCGAAGGGTACTACAACACATGCAAGGCACAGTCTCTGACAATAGGATGAATTTTACTTCACTCATAAAAATGCATTTAGTAGATGTGAACACCACAATATATGATTACACAGAGGAAACCCAGTTAGAGAACTGTGAGCTTTCCGAGGCAGAGAGGGAGGTAGGGATGCCACTTTCAGAGCAAAGCAGCTCCGCTCTAACTCAATTAATTCAACATCACATCAGGGAGAGTGGTGACGTGTCCCAAGGGCCAAAGACCTGCTGTGCCATCATGACAAAAAACATGCCATTACCAGACACACAGTCATTTATTACAGCTGCTCTGTTTTTATTAACAGCCCAACAGGGTAATGCGTCGTGTGAAGCATCAACGTGACTTCAAAAGATGAAATAAGGTTAATGTCTGATGACCTGCTTTGATAATCGACTGAAGCCTTTCTGTACAATGCAGCAAAAACCCAAAAGCATAACAAAGTACTGTATAACTCCTCTAAAGTGAAACACGCGTGTTTTGTAACTTGTTATGATAGTTCTTAGTCCTTGTATGGCATAGGTTTTTGTGGAGCTCATAGCCCAGTCAAAACAAAACACCTGTTATGATCTTGTTATCTCATCATCTCAACTTCACTTTCACAGACCCAATCAGACAAAAATCGGATAGAAAGGAAGCCACAGAAGCACAGAGCTTGTGACAAAACCCCTCATCCGGGGCTATCCTTTTAGCTTGCTCTTCATCCTCAGTTAAGTGTTAACATCACAGGCTGTTTGAACAAATGCTAAGCCTGTTGGGAGAGCTGGAGAGCCAGCTGAGAGATTACTATGTTATGGTGCAGTAAGCAGTTGGTCTCCAGAACGATCCTTAGACATGATAGTATTTTAAACTATTTAGATTTTGAATAAATGAATGAAAAAATGGCAAGTAAAATATTCTACTTTTCCTTGCTACAGTAATTAAAACTCCATTAAATCTTCAGATGTCCCACATAAACAGCAGTTATTACCAGTGCAGAGACAACAACATAGTCCCAAAAAAGCTTACCACTTCTGTCCAAAGCCTGGCTAGAAACAGGAAGAGGTAGAAAATATGTTGCAATTATTTATTTACATATTAAATGTGTGTATTATGACTATTCTGGCTATGTGAGGGACAGCTTCACAACATAGAGTTGTTGTCAGGTTCTTGCAGTGTTCATGCAAATCCCTAATCGAAATAAAGTGCTCACAACAGATTTAGTTTGTTTGAATTAATAGGCTTTTTTCAGTTTGCATGCATTACCAGCTTGAATATGTGCTTCCCCAGATTTCAGCAACATTGCACTCAGCATCAAAAGACCCAGACACAAAACACACCCTCCAGACTTTACTGCCTTTCACAAGCGCCTGATATAGGTGCAAAAACAGCCAGCGCAATAAGTTCCACATTTAGTAAATCACATTGTGCGTGCAAAGCTGATTTATCTGCCGCTATTTTTTTTGTGCAAAGTATTTTCCCAGTTCTGGCAGAAAGACCATATATTTATTTGTGGCAAACACGTAAAATACCTTGCAGCACCAGTTTTACAGGCACATTCTTTGCTGCAGGTTAGTAAATCAGCTGCAGAGTGTTTTCACACCTCTTATCTAGTTTGTGTGTGTTTAAGGGACGAAAATCTTTGATAAAGCAAGCTCAACATAAAATCATTTTTGTTGGTCTCACCTCCAGGTCAATACTTCTAGTGTCTTTAAGGTTTTATTTGTCTCCTTTATTGTTTAAACTCAACTACACAAGTGATGTTTTATTCAGACTGTATTTTGCCTCCATTACTCCTTAATGCTCTTTACACATTGTTTATTTGTTGACTGTTAACCACCTTCAATACATCAATGTCTCCTTCCTGTCTTGCTACACAGCTCTTTCGTTCAGACTGATTAGCAACAGCAGTCTTGAAGAGAGTAGGCAGCATCCATCTTAGTTATGCACGAGCAGTAATTGGAAGGAAAACAACAAGCTGCTCTTGAGCCAACATTTCTGTTCTACCTCCAATAATGAGCTTATGTGGATTTGGCTGGTTACACTTATTCTGAAGAAGAATGGTAGTCTATTGATAATAAGACACATACAGATGGATACATGCACAATTAGTGCCAAGATGGAGGAGAGGCTGCTGGCTATTATTCTTGCTCTTGAGTGGGTCTTTTGACAATAGGCTCAACTACTCAGCTACCGATTAACAAGAGGGCCAAAATGGCCACAGATCCCCATTTCTGTTGTAACAAGACTATGATAGACATATTGTGCAATTCAAAGAAGTTTCAGTATTATTTTCTTCTGTCTATTGTTCCCTGAAACCAATCTCCCTTGGATATAAAGAAAAAGAAAAAAATCCTAACATTGCTTTAATCATGGTTCCTGTCTAAGAAGGAGCAAACGGAATTACTTTGGAAGTAAAATCCAAGACAATATCTGAAATAATTTATAAATTCAGTCTCTCTGTGTCCAATACAAGAGCTTTTGTCCGAAATAGGAAATTATGTGACAGATACCTGGCAGCCTGACTTAGAAAAAGAAAAGTTATTTATCAAAAGTTTTCTTTTAAACACTTTTTTTCTTTTGATATACCTTCTGGTGCTTTTCAGGTGTGTCGTTCAAATAGAAACATGGGGAAATAGTGTTGTTTCTTTGATACAGTTTCAGTCTATATAAACTGCAGAGTCCCCGGTGTTGTATAGGATTGCTGAATTACCAAAATCTGTTACTGTAACATCACACTGCTAGGAATTCAGTAAACAGGTAAGAAGTACTTGAATGAACTTCATAAACCTCCCTGCAACCGGTCTGTTAAGGATTCATGACCTGATAAAGACATGCATACTCATGAAAAGATTAAACAATAAAAACAGTTGTTAAAAAAGTTGACCCAGCAAAGAAAGTGGTTTGACTTCCCAAGTGTAGAATGAGCAGTTGACTGACCTAAAAAAAAGAAAGGTAACCAGCTGCAACGCATTTGATAAGCCAGAAAAAAATGTGTAAACCTGCACTAAGAATTAAAATCAAAATGTTAAGTTTGACAAACAAAGAATACTATTCACATACTGAAGTTACCTTCAGGTTTTAATGGTATATCAACTTTACACGAGTTGTTTCAGCTCAAAAAAATGAGTAGGCCTGTATACTCTAAATTACTCAACTTTATTTTCTTTTTGCATTGAAAGATCTATCAGAACTAGGGATGCTCCGATCATACTTTTAGCCACCGATACCGATACCGATCACCCTTGAGTGCCGATCACTACCGATCAC
>JBBDHI010000007.1:15838998-15856583 GCA_037177115.1 Craterocephalus stercusmuscarum
TAAAATCTAAATAAGGAAACAAACTAGGTTTTTTCTACCTTGCTTCATTTAAATATAGGCTATAAATATTAGATTTTAATATTAACGATTAATCGATAATCGATTCTCCTGATAATCGATTAAGAAAATTTAATCGAATGCCCATCCCTAACAGACACCCATCAATTGCAGGTCTATACATCAACAACACACACATACAGTACAGTAAATCTGTCTGTGACTGGGAAGCTGAAAGCAGGTTGTGAAGCTTAGAAAGCCAACAGGAGCCCAGCGGGTCACATCTCTATTTAATTAGTGTCTGCCTACTGGTGTGAGCGTACTGGTATTTCATAATGACCCTCAGGTTTAGGATAACACACGACGCGAGTGTTTTCCTGACAGTCTACATGCAGACTTCTGTGACCAGTAAAGGAACTTTCACACTCACTGGCTTGACTATTATTGGGAATACTCTTGAAAACTGAGTAAATCAACAGTCATTTTAATAATGATAAATAAAATTAAAAAGGTCCACAGAAGAATTTTAACAACTGATGGTTTTCTGTCACATCATGAGGACCTCTGGGTTTAAACATACATAACAGAACAAATCTTAACCATCACTGCGCTGGTTAAGCTGAGATTCAGTGTGTCCTTACTGTAAATCTTGTCAAACACTTAGGATATCCCTATCTTAAACTCCTTTGAGCGAACTGCACAACTGAGGCTTTTTGATGGGCCATTTCATTTACCCTTATCACTTGAATACTGCAGACATCCCTCTCTCTGGGCTTTCTATGTAAACAACTGCCGTAGGAAAGCATAATATATTTACTTCATAGAGGCTCTGCCAACATATTATTGGTTCAGTGGAAAGGCAATTACTGCTATATCCATAAAGTGCCGGCTGTGGTTGTCTGTACTTCATCCCCTCATTTCTTTCCTTCTGTCTCCCTCAGCTTGTTTTTATGTCTCTAAGATTCTCCAAATACTGTATGAAAGCGTTTTTTTGTGTTCATGTTTCTATATAGCATGCAGCAGTAAAAGAAGAGTTTCAGGATTCTGCAGTGATTGAAAATCCCCTGAGTTTTTTTTGTCAGTGCTTTTTGACAGGTGCACTGCATGGTGACTCGCCTGATTAGATGAAATATTTCTAGAACAGCTGTGATAAAAAGGGAATGCTTTGCGTTTTTCTGTCATATAAATCTATGCTTCCACTGCAGGGACTTACTCTAGGGACAAAGAATCCTCGAAGGCAGTGGGGTTTAAATTAAGTTCCTTGGCATTTATTTAGTTATCTACCACCCCCACCCGACTTGATAATGCCCCACCCTCAACATAATGCTATCTTAATATCCATCAACGGCTAGCAAATTAAGTATGTCACCTTTAATCCACAAATGCAGCTTTTCTAGATGCCATCATTTTTCTAATAATTTGGGCTTCTCATGAAATGCCCTGAACTGAGTTTGCAAATGATTATGCATATAATTGTGAAAATGGAGAAAAGCTGAGTGTTTTAATTTAAAGCCAGCTCAAAATAGTTACATTTTTTACCCAATCTTAATGCAAAATATAAAACAATCACATACATTATAATACAGAGTCGGGTTTTTTATAACACTACTGAATATGAAAATAAGTCAATTCAGTAACAAAGTGTATTCATGAAATAGTTGTGGCTAGGGCTGTCCCGATACCACTTTTTCACTTCCGATACCGATACAGAGGGTTGAGTATCGGCTAATACCCGATACCGATACTTACATTTTGTTATGAGCAAAATATTGTGTCAAATCTCACCTAAAAACCTTAAGGTGTGACTGATAAAGTCCACAACAGAAGATGTTAGAAAAACTGAGTGGTTACTTATTAACCAATGACTTAATTTAGAATAAATTTAAAGACTTTGTGTAACACACGGCACATTTCACATTTCCGTTGTAACAAACAACCTGAGTAAACCCTGTAGAACATGAACTAGGGTGAACACTCATACTGGGTGTACCAAGCTGGTCAGGTGAATGGGCTGGATAGAAAATCTTGATCACATGGTATCAGCAAAAGTATCGGCACATTTCCATGCAGGCCGACACTTTTCGATCCGTGTTTTTTTGTTTGTATCGGCACCGATACCCGATCAGTGTGTGGGGATTGGGACAGCCCTAGTTGTGGCACATTGTAATATGCAACAAAATGGGGGTGGAGGATGACCTTACACCTCTGACTGCCAGGTGTGAGAGTCAAGACTGAGTACTATCCTGACCTCTTGTGTCTTCCAGTGTTTAAATCTACAGTTATCATTTTGCAGTTGTTTTACAATTACAAATCCCTTGTTAATGTGAGGTTATTTCAAATGAGATAGTAAAAGTTTGAAAAACTTATCATGTCTTGCATTAAAATTGACTCTATGGTAAAATATTCCAATCCTGGATCACTTAGACCCCTTGCCCTTGGGTAAAATTGTATACACAATCTGTGCCTCCTGTTGATACTTTGAACAGTCACGCTGGATGGCACAAAAACAAAAATACAGATCGTGTCTTTGTCAGCATGAATATTAAGTTTTCTGTTATAGACAGATTTTAAGATTTTCTGTGAGACTAGGAGGGAGTTTCATCCTGCCTGAGATACTAACTGGTGAGGCAGCTGAATGACACAGAGCACAGCCACATCAGCAGCTTGGTGAGTCTCCAGGAAGGTAAACATGAATTAGGATGGGATGGGGCAAGCTGTACTGAGCCACAAATAAACCAGTGAATAGGAAACTATGTTATCAATCATAGATAGGGCTACCCTACAGAATATAGAAAAAAAAGAAATGTTAAAATATGTTGCCAGATATACTTTGGCGGTTTTTAGTATAATTGGGCAGCTGGCATCTCAAACGCAGAAACAGTCACACAATATTGAGATTGTAAGTCACACCACTCTGTCTTGAATCCTTCAAACTGACAGATTGTAGTTTTTCTTGGCCAGCATCTGTGGTGCTTTCTGCTTTTACACACCTATGCTTGCCAGTAAAATCTTAAACTGCTATGAACTCTCATTGACCACCTCGGTATCTGGACGTTTTACATGCGTTTAGCAGAATATTTGCTCTGTAAATGTGAGATACAGACAAATGATAAATGTGGATGACAAAGATGAATAAATTAGTTTTGCAAACCACAAAGGCACAACCAATTTATCTCTAATAGTTTAGGTTACAGATTACACATATCAACAAACCTTTCCCACAGCTATTGTACAAATTAACTTAATATATCTTGGCTATACTTTATGTTGAGGCAGTCAGAATATGAGGATGTTTTCTCATTTTACATGGAACCTCAATTTTCAAAAACCACTGAGAACTTCTAGTTTCTTTAAGTATAATTAAAAAATATTCAAACATGAGAAACTGTATGTTGTAAATCATTATTTAATTTAGATTAGGTTTGATAGTTTGACATCTCTCTCTCTCTGAAACATCTTGCTATATGAGCAGTTCTTGTCTTCATAATTGCGCCCTTCTCGCTTTGCATCACTCCACTGACTTCCCTCCCTTGATGCTTCCATCACGATGCACACATACACATCTGCACTCTGCCCCATCTTAGAGGGATTACCAGCCAGTGAGCTGATGGAGATTTTCAAGTGGTGGAAACTCAATTACTTCCTGACTCTCACAAACACCTGAGCACACTGGAGAGGATGACAGGACCTGCCACCCACATGCGGACATTTCCTTGCGCAGAGTGGCACATGAAATAAAAAGAGTGAAGACGCCTGAGGGACAGCTTTCAGGATGGCTTCAGTTCCACCCACTAACAACCACGAGTCATGACCAGTTCAATGTGACAATCAACCTGATGCTCCTCAACAACAGAAAGTCCCATTTCTAACATTTCCAGTGTCACATTTTGAGCAACACGCCTGCAATTACAGCAGCCTGAATATGATGATGTAACGAGGTTTTACAGCAAGATCCTGAGCTGTGGTGTCAACATTCACCTGTGTTGTCAGATAAGTGTTGAATAGCGGTGGGCTTGGGTTCGATCAGAGAGTTCAGTTTCCTTAACAAGTTACACGGGGTTTAGGAGTTTGAATCTTCAGCTGCAAAGTGTTTCGCTTGGTTTCATTAGATTTCTTTCTGTTTTTGTAGAGACCAAGTGGGTTTGCTTAGTTGCGATACAACAGAAGAAAATAGCTGAAATTGTGTTTTAAAAAAAAGGGAGAAATCTCTTCTTTGATTTGTTATTTCTGGCATTGTTTCTTTTTCATCATAAAAATGTCCTAATAGAAATGTCAAACTTATTTACTGCCAGAGCCAAGCGGCCAGAGCCTGTCTGCTAAAGCAGCTTCAGTGGCAAAGATCAAATCCTCACTTTTATGCATGTCAGTGTGTGCGTATGCGTGTGTGTGTGTGTATATAAACATTTGAGGAGGTCCTCTCTAACACTATCATAAGACACCACTAGCTCCAAGAGGACTGCACTCTCCGTCACCATGGAGACAAGCGCACCCAGCGCCTAACAACGCTATTTTTGGAGCAGTGCAAAGAGCTTCACTCTTTCTCCTTTTCCTGTTCAGCAGCACACACACTTAATTTTCTCTTCATAAACCATTCTGGTGCCAGTGCAGGCCAGTTGTTATGCAACTCCATATAACTAACAAACAAAAAAGCAAGTCCATGCACATTGGTTAGGACGGTCAATGTGTGAAGTGGAGTACAGTGTTTAGTAATGACAGCATGTGTAAGATACTAGAATTATTGTCTTTATTCAACTTTTTCCTGTGTGTTAAAAGTCTATTTCTATTTAAGAGACAAGTTAACACACAACTACAGAGTGTTGCTCTCACCTGCACATAGCTGCTGCTTATACCTTAGATACATCCCCACCAAGGGACTAAATTAATATCAAGGTACTAATTTGTGGTTCCAGGTTGGTTTAAACCTGCCATTGGGATTACTTATAAATCTGTTTAGTGCTCCGTGTCCATGCACATTTTTTTTTCATGAACACTATTTTGGAAAAAAGTAAATTACACTTGAGCTCCTGATCACCGCTATGCTGCTCAAACATACAGTGCTTTTTTGTTTTGTTTTCTACCCTGCCTGATTATGATGTGATCCCTTTCTGCTGCATTGTTACCAGACAAATAGCTGTGCTGTTGCTGTTCCACTGATCTCCTCTCTAATATATTGGAAAACAAAGAGCTGGTGGGTGTTATGGCTATGATTGGGATGCATTGATGCATAGTAGAAGACAAAGCCGCCTCTTACCACAGAGGCAGAGAGAAGAAGGAAAAAAGAAACAATTTATGATCTATTTTCACACTGGTAAGGCATGAATTTAACTGGATGAAATTTAACAGCTTCTCAATTACACTTCCATTGACAGATTTGATGAACTTTTTGAGAATAGCTAGGTGAAACTTCTTTGCCATGCAATGGAAGCACATCTTAAAAATAGAGAAAATGTTGGACATAATAGTTGGATTAAAACTTACTGTAACCACTGTCCTCCTCCTTGGTTCCATCAATGGTTCCATCTGCCTGCAGCTGCAGGTGGAAGCCTTGACGACTGTACAGCTTCGTTACGATCCCCTTCAGCTGGGGCTCTAGGGATGAAGAGGGGAAACAGACAGAAAAAACGAGAATGAAACAAGCAGCAGGGCGATGTCATTTTAAGCTCGCTAATGGGACATTTTAAAACTCTGATTTCACAGCTTGCCATGAATGTATAAATTGCTGAAGCGACAGAAATAAATGCTATAATCAAAGTGAAATGAAGCAAAGATGCTTAGAGAGGGGTAGTAATGACAGCTGACTGTAAGAAAAAAATTAGTTTGCCATAGCTGTGTTAAATGATGTGCCTGATATTTTTTCACGTAGCCCACGAGCACTGGTTAATGTCTAACAATGTCTGGCTTTTCCCACAGTGGAACAGAGGTGAATTAAACAGCAGAACCCGTGGCTTGAATTTCAGATGAATACAACAACAGATGGACATGGACAAAGAGTATTAAAATAAAAGAAATGAGTCAGCATGATGGGACAGTGATGTACAGTAAGCTGGCTAAAGGAACTTTTTCTGACTTTCCTTTCCTCTAACTCTACAAGCCACAAGTGAGTCCAAATGTTTAGTATGCATCAGTGAGTCTAAAACACAAAGTTAAAAGAGGTAACGGATGTAAAAGGGGTTAAAACAAGGTAAATAGGAAAATGGACAAAGGCAAAGTAAACCAGGAAATTGTGCACTTTCACAGTCTGAAACACTGAGTTTCATATGCTCCTTTGAGGTGTCACATCTGTACTGCACCCGGGGATTGTCAAAGAGCAGGGTGTTGATTCTGTGTAGCTTGTCCTCTGATTTTTAACCAAATCTATCATGGATTATATGTACTTCTCTTTTTGTAGCTTATTAAAAACATCCAAAACATCAAGAGGCCAGAAATCAAGTCAAAGACACAACTTTCCTTTTTAAGGATGTACGTTATCTCAATAACTCATTTATCATATTTACCATTTCTCTTTATTTCTCAATGAATCTTAAAGTGGAAGGTTAACCAAAAAAATAAACTTTGCACAATCTGAAGGGAGCTCTAGCATTCTTGAATTGAAAATTTTATTGTAAAAAAAATTGTATGTGCAATTAAAAAAACTCATCTCAATACATTCACATTAAAACCAAACGTGGAGTATTATTCTGATGTAATCTGGATGATCCTATTTAAGATCCTGTCAGCCAGTTGTAATGTAATTATAATTTGGACTCCAAATTTGTTGGTTACCACCCAAGTCATCTAGGAAAATATTCCCAAGTTCGTTTTTTGTTGCAATCCGTGAGATCTTAGTGTTTTCCATTCACTGTATATGAGTGTTCTTTACTGTGGTTAACCACACCCTTTCTCTACTCTTTCATTTAAATTACATTTCAATACAACCACTACTAGAGTTAGTCTTGGTAAACAAAAAGCATTGTTTAATGTGGTTTACGGGTATGATTTAATATCTTTTTTGTAAAACTATGAACATTTCCTTTAAAAAAAGCAAAGACCTACATAGCAAACAACAGCAACAACAACAACAACAAAAAACAACAATCTGCAGGCAAGTATAGCTGCGCTCAGTGGTGTAGTCAGGGTATGCAGAGTATACCCACTTATTTTTCCGTCAGCACTGGGTATACCTACTGTACTTCTAAACCCTTGTGATGAGGACAATTGCTGTTTATCTGCAAGCCTACAGTAATTGTCCACATTTTTTTGTCAAGGATAGTGAAGCCATGACTCGTCCTACTGTACTCTGCCTCTAAATGGATAGTTCTGTCTTCACTGGTTAAACTGGTGAACTTTAAATGAGGCAGGAGGACCAATGAGTCTATCAGAGTCAGAGTTGGGCCGATGTTCTTATGAATGAACAACAGCTAGTAACTAAGCTGTTAGCAATGCTACACCAGTGCACTAAACAGTAGCCCAGCATCCATGCGCGCTACATCCCCCAACAACTTAAGATGAAGGTGTCCAATGTGTTGTTAGGGCTCTTCCTTAATCCTTGGGCGCACATTAACATGAAATCCTTAGACCGTGGGATTATGTATCAGAAATCATGTGATGAGCAAATACTGATCCAGTTTTGGGGTAAACTAACCTGAGTTGTCTTAAATGTCACTGTTTCTTAAACTGTAGTTTTCTGGACTATCTTTTTTTAAGGGCCAAAAAATTGAGTATACCCACTTATCCATTAACCACTACTTTACTGGCCTTACCCTTATCTGTGTGCTTGCAGAGACACAGGCATAAATGTTCGTGGACATGGACACACACCATTGCATGAAAATAAACTCAACAACACAGAATACATTTGTTTGAGATGTCAAATGCAATAGTCTGAAGAGATCACACTCCTGTTTCCTCTATAAGGTAGAAACAGAAACTGGAGCAGTGTGCAAACCTGCAGGATAATTATATGGTTATGTAAACACACACCTAAAGCTTCTATTGCATTACATGGTGAATTATGAAATAATTTTAAAATGAATAAAATACATGGTATTATATAATTGTGATGAGAAAACTGACTAAGTTGTTGCAATGGGAAAAAAATTAAGATAGTCACACTAAAACATGTGAGTTTTGTCTCTGAGTAGAATGCGATCAGATATGCAGCCATGACCGCTTTTCCACAAAAGAAAGTTGAAGCTCATTGCAGTAGTATGGGACACCACTCGAGACCTGTGCTCTAATATCTGTGGATACTATAGGGTATATATGGATAAGTGTAGGTGTAGAACTTTATTCTTCTAAATTTGACACAAATTTTATTTTGTAAACTTTATTTTGTCTTTTTAGCTGCATGGATGTCAGAATTTTCAGGAACATGGCAAAAGTAAGAGGAAAAACCATTTTGGAGCAAACTATGAGATCTGCCTTCTATTCTAAATAAAAGTCTGCGTATTTAAATTTGTGTGTCTCTATTGCAATTGAGGTATGAAACTGCAATAAAAAATGTTAAATTGTTATCCATTCTACAAGCCAGTTTAATCCAACTCGGTAGGGTCAGGTATAGAGATACACCCTGACAGTTCAATGTTCAAACTAAAATTTTAAATAATTTTAACAAAGTTAAATTAATTATTCAGTGAATAATGTGGTAATGTCTCCACATTTAGTCCAAAATTGCATTAATAGGAGAAAGATTTTGTTTTAGTTTAACAGTTGTTATATGGGGTGCCATTTCTCAGTGGGTAAACTAAACGGTGTCCCCTCCTGTCAACAACTTTGACAAAGGCAGGTGAAGTTACAGTAGTTGATAGTAGCCTGATGAAACCACACAACTGACCTGGTCGTCTCCTTCGCCTCTTCTTGGAACCAAAGAGTTTGACTCGTGAGAAAACGTTGAGTCGACTGGGTTTTTCACAGCTTCCTTTGGTTTTATTAGGGCTGCTAACGCAGCGGCAGGCATTAGACTTCTCCCGCTCCCTCGCCTGCCTCTTTTGCCTTATGAGGGAGCTGGCAATAGCCGCTGCCATAGCCAGTTTGGCAGCGCTCTGGGGGAAAAAAAAATCTTCCCTGAAAAATGTGAATGTAATCAGCCCTCGAATCCTGGAAACTGATTGTGGAGGGAAACGTCCAGCTGCAGCAGGAACAATCTGAGCCGACTAAGACGCGTGAAGTAAAAAAACTGAAAAGTGCTGCAAACAGTGGAATGGAGTCGTCCCAGTAACGTAGTGATGCCAGAAAGCTTATATAGTGTCCAGTAGGACCCTTTTAAATCAATTTCCCTCGCTATTCAGAAACTGTCCGTTGTATCTCCAAGAAAAGAGGGGGGTTTAATGAAAAATAGAACATGCACATTGCTCCGAAGATACTTTCACCAAAGGACGTTGCGTCTTCCTCCACCGGTATCATTTTTCTTTGTATGAAATGAGTACAACCCAGTCTCTGTCAGCGGTTTTGCATCATCCCACCAAAACTAAGCGGTACATGGTGGTGAGACAGGCAGAATGACGCTCTATGCCAAACCTGAAGATGTGAACACCTGTTTGCAGACGCCAGGAGAGGGCTTGCAGCGCTCTCTCTCCTGTCTCCTCTGATCTCTTGAGACTGCAGTGAGAAAGCGATTCAAATCCCGTTAAAAAAAGAAGAAGAAGACGTGAACGATTCACTTATTTGTCTAACGGTCTTTTCTCCAAGCGAAGCAGGAAGCGCTTCGTGTTGAATCAGTATCCGAGCCCGGCGCAAACACAAACTCAGCCCTGCTGCTCAGAGCATCCCACCTACAACCTGGAGAATGAGCAGCGGGGAGGAGGGGGAGGACAGGGACTCTAACTACTGAGATACAAACCCAGTCAGTGTGCAGTTAGAGCATGAGTAACTACACATAAGCCATGTGGGATCATTCATATAGATATCCAGAGAAATATGGGCGTAGGACGCGTGGAAGCGGGTGGGTGGCAAATAGGCGAAAGTGGGTGAGAGGGAGAGACTATCGCACACACATATATTCTCTTTTAAGCCATTTACATTCGACAAAACATGACAAACATACTTCAAAAGAACTCTAAGAAAACTGAATATAGTTTATATGATCATTTAGAGGTCCCAGTTGGGTGAGGACACGTGTCCAAATTTATGGATTACATGCGTACATACGCGAGTGATAAGCTAAAGAACTATATCTACATTAAATTAATTTAATCATTAACTACAGTTTCTGTGCGGATGTGACAGTGAGTAATAAAACTGTAAACCATCAGCAGTAACAGATGTTCGAGCTGGATGAATCTAAATGCTCAGTTTAGAATTTACAGCCTGTACTCCATCCATTCGTTGCATCCATCCATCCATCCAGCCATCCAGCCATCCATCCAGCCATCCATCCACCCATCTGCTTACCTACTCAATACAATTAAACAAATAATAGTTTAAACTTTCATTATTAAAGAGAGAGAGAGCGACAGAGGCAAAAAATCGGAAACTCGTTGCCTCTTCGCCTTTAAGATGTCAATTGCATTGTCTTCTATGATAGAACACCAGCAGGTTATAAATTACATTATTTAAACGTCTTTCAGAAGCTGCAGAGACCAAAAGTTATGTTCTGAGACTAACTGTCGTTTCCCGACTTAACGACCAATCTCATTTTACACCGCACTGGATTCAGCGCATTTAACAGCCTAACCAATGGTGCCATCTGCAGTCCTGAACCAAAACTGTTTACTTGTAGAATATGAGATTTTTAGTACCACACCTTAAAGGTAAGGGTATGTCGATGAAATATGGGGATTAAGCAGACTAAAATCTCAGCAAGTTGCAGCTCATCAGATAACAAGTATCTAAAAGTAAACACAGCCACCAGACAACAAAGGACAAATGGACTAAAACTTCGCAGCAAAATTCCCTTGTGATAAATTCAAATCCATCTTCATTTTAGCACCATGGACAGCAACATGATAATTCTTGCTGTGGAGAATCAAAACTCTTCTGTCAGCACAATTTATTGCGAAAGACAACTGCTTGGGTTTACATAAAAAAAAAACTCGCGAAGCGTAGTCTCGATGTAACTGAGACTTAAATATATCGAGAACAACAGCCTACCTGAAACAGATTTCCTCAAGGGAAAAGTCATCTTTTCTTTACAGAGAAGCCAAAGCGACGACTTGGATACTTGTAGTCCTTTAGGTACTGAAGTAAAGGCGAGGATGCTCAATTCAGCAAAGTTCAAATCATTGTCAGACAACTGTCAGAGACGTAGGCTAGTGGAAGAGAAAGCACTGAGGCGTGGCCATCAACAGGAAGCTCATTACGGGACATTAGCGACATGCCATTATGAGTTCTAAAATGCTCATTAAACATTCATTTGGAGATCTTGTTGAGCCGACAGACTCTGGTGTGGCTCAATGTATTGCTTAGATCGGATGGAGGGAGAGCAATTGGGGGGGAGGAGTGAAGAAAAGTGAACAAAATGCAGGCTGAGATTGTACTTCCTTCTTAGGGCACTGAAGACTTTGCTCTCATATTACAAAAAATGATGTAAAATGATCCGATAATGCGTTTACTAAACTGGTTATACAGACCTTTCCACTTTGAGCTGAAAATATCGATGAGAGAATGGCAGGCTTTGCTTTAGAGTGGACAGAGAGTTTTACAAAGACCATCCTCTGATCTCTGAAGCGGCAGAGACCCGTTTCCTAAATCAAACGGCGTATAGGATGATCATTAATAACAACATACAGTTTCTGCTGCGTAAATTAGTTTCCAAACAACAAAGTCTCATCTGGTTTTATCAATAAGTGTTTGTTTCTGATTATTCAAATTATGAACCCCATACGTTTAAAAATATATTGTGTTTTTAGTGTCTTGAGATGTGAGTAGTGAGTACAACCAGGCCTAAAGGTGAAGTGATGTGATCGCCACGAGTCTGCCCTCACTATGATGAATTATTTTGAACACTAGGTGGCGGGACGAGACTATTCATAGCGTGGTGGAGCACGTGCACTAAAGAGAAAACCTACACTTACACTAAAGTGTTTTATTTCTAGGCAGTTTTCAAGTAAACAAACATGAGTACAGAAGTAGGTCTAAAAACATTGGCTAAGAAATTAAATTAGCGATTTAAATTCTATGTTGATTTTAAACTTTTATCTTTAACTTCTCAGTTTAGGGGTGATACAACAGATTTCTACCTTTTTTATTTTAGCAACACAAATAAAAATCATACAGTTTAAAATGTATTTTAAGATGATAAATCAATGCACAACTATAACCCTTCCAATACATGATCACAGCAGGGTGAAACAACATAGGGATAAGGTCAATACTGGAATAGAAAAATCACACTGAGATTGGGTGATAATGAAATATTGAGCAGCCATCCATGCAAAACAAAGTACATCTGAGGCTCTCCTGAGGAAGTGCTTTTTCCAGAATAATTAACTTTTTACACCCCTTGAAGCTGAATTTGGTGCTAAATGACCACTTTACAGAAGATGCCAAGTCAAAAATCCTATCTGTCCATATCATAAGTCATTTTTTTAAATATTTAAAAAAATCATCTTTACCTTTCCTTCACTTTGACCAGTTTGGATTTTACTTCAGATAAAGTTGCAAGATATATTTTTGATCATACTAGAATTCAGATCAGTCATATTTCTTCCTCAAAAAAATACATCAGAAGGCCCATGTGAATAAAACATCATAGAACAGCTTAATGTGGCAGATGATGATACAGAGTTTCTATAAATATAATTTCAGCCAGTATTCTGTCAGGTTTAATTTAGTTTTTCTTAGTTTTGCCCTAACTGAACAGTGAAGAGAGCAGAGAAAAAGCTTGGGAATTATATTCATCCCGAGCCCTGCCAACATGGATCAAAGGTGAAACAGGAACCTCTTTTGCAGAAGCTATTTCTGTCCATGTTATACTGACCCTGCCATGCAACCCAAACTCAAGGTGATTGTGTAGTTCACATGAAAAACAAAAAACAAAACATTTAAACAAAAACTTTGTATGTTTTAAATTACAAGGACCCTTCACCTGGAAACAGGAACCAGATTTGTTCCATGCGGGAGATGTTGCAAATACGGTCTGTTTTATGTCAGGTTGTAGTGTTTTCCTAAATCCAATTAAGTTATAAATATCTAACTTAATCATATGATTTAGGTGCTTAAATCTAACCAATAACATACTAAAGTAAAAGCAAACACAAATTGTATCAAATGGAAAGTTTTAAAAGATTTAAAAAGACCCATATGAGCCATTCCCAGTCTCCTACAGTAATCTGCAGGAAGAAAATCCTCATGTTAAACTCTAAAAAGCCCAAATAAAGATGTTCCTGCTTGTTACAACAGGTAAACACTCATTTAAAGTTGCATAATGGCCGGACTCAATCATGAAAGCTGTGCCTAAAAACATCAATCAAAAGATGATGTTTCACCAGCGTAATGCAATCTGTTGTGGGACTATGATGCATTCAGAGTTACTGTAGCTATGGGGTTGCCAAAGTCATAACACAGTATGCCGGGTGACAAATGAATGCCCGCTTTGGTGGGCACCTGTCTTCAGGCCCACCAAATCTGGGTAAATGATGTTTCACTCCCAGCAGAGTTCAATTTAGGCAGCTTGGTAAGATTTATCTACAAAACATGTTTTAGAGGTGAATATCAAAGGGTTATAATCCATACAACTATTTCATTATTATTTCATACTTTTCAATCAGCTTGAGTTTTTGCCCCAGAGTATAATTGTCTGCCATTGGATAGATTCCTGTGCTTAACCTTAAGTGTCTACTGCACCTTTACGAATGTGTAAATTGAATTAGATTTACATTCCAGCATATAAATCATTAAATCTGACATCAGCAAACACTGAGGAACAAGTTTGGCTTCAGCCGTCCCATCACTGATATATCCATGTCATCACTCAAACAGGCAAATGGTTTATCAGGAGAATGGCTGTGTTTATCACCGACAGCAGTACAGAGAGATGTTATAGGTTTATGCTGCAGTCTTAAACAGTGATGCTAATCATGCACATAAGATGATATTAAAGAAACTACAAGGATACAGTATATAGTGTCCTGGCTTCTGTTTGGACTTTTAAATGTAGGTATGTCCCTTAGAGATAGGGTGAGGAGTTTGGCCATCCAGGAGGGGCTCAGAGTAGAGCCGCTGTTCCTTAGTGTCAAGACAAGAGGGGCCAGATGAGGTGGCTTGGGGATCTGGTCAGGATGGCTCCTGGATGCCTCCCTGGTGGGGTATTTCAGGTACGTCCCAATGGAAGGAGAGCTCACGGTTGGCTCAAAGCACGCTGGAGGGATTCCATCTCCGGAATTAATCTGTAAACGCCTCGGGATCCTTCCGGATGAGCTGACTAATGTGGCTGGGGTGAGGGAAATCTGGGCTTCCTTGCTCAGGTTGCTGCCCCTGCAACTCAACCTCGGAAGAGCGTCAGAAGATGGATAGATGGGTCTTTAAAACAAAGCTGTCATCAAGTCACACTAAGATAAAAAGCAAAAATGTTTTTTTTCTCTTAAATGTTTCTGCATCGATGACAGATACAGTCAGTGACCTGAGCAAAGCGGCACCTGAGAATGGAGTAAATGAGTTAGGTGTGTTGCACGAAAGGACACAAACACACATACATGCCTATATGTGTTAAATGTGTTGCTTGTGCTGCAATGTGCCATGGGTACATTAATTACTGTCGTGCTCCAGAATGCCAGTCTGCTGTAGTCTCCTAGGGTCACATTCACTCTACTGTACTCACACATACCCATACACACAGCGGGAGAGAAAGGAAATCATCGGGAGCTACTTAAAACATTCGACAGCCATGATGCAAACACATTAGTGGACAAAATTAATTCTGTTTATACCTCAGTGATTTAATTAGAGAGAAAGTGAGCAAGATACAGAGAAACAGATTTTCCAAAACAGTTACATACTGTTTCGGGTCAAATTTTAATATGTTTTCACATTTGACAGCAGTAAATTTACACTAAATATGTTGATTATAGAAACATATGAATATGATGCTTATGCAAAAATAAAACAGGACTCTCTGTTAATCTTTACACAAGCAGTAAAAACAAAGGAACCAAAGAGAAGATGTAACTCCTGTTGTTCAAAACCAGCAAAACTGTAGCGATGAGTTCATAATAAGCGTTTTATTATTTGTTTTGTAGTCTAAGTGATAAATGTTGAATTAATATTGGTAACTGAGGGGTGGTGTACAGTAGAGTTACAATATGTCTAGTTGTTATTTATATTTGATGTAAAACAGGAAATGATACAAAGAGGTAATAGACGTTCTTTCCATAAACAACTATTATATAAAGCCTAAAAATGCACTTTGCCTGCGCTCTAAATCATAAACTGAGGAGAAATCATATATTTATTTTTAATGACGAGAGCTGGAAGTTTGATTTTGTTATGAGGATATTCTTGGTCTGGTTAAAACTGAGCATGCTCATACGAAGGGAAAAAAATATGAACAGTATGTAAGGGTTAAAATTTGTTATGAAATAAACAAAAATGCATTTCTAAAAACCTTTCTAGAACAAAAGTTGTGCTTCAGAGACCTCTGTCGCAGACTCAAATTTACTATCTGCTTTTCTTTAACTGTATCAAAACAACTGCACAAAAAAGCCCGTTTAGTTCGCTTGCATACCTAACTGGAAAGGACCACAGGAGTAAAACCAATCTTAACTCAACAGCATCCATTCTGCTCTTCCATCTAAAGCCACTGGAGGGCAGAACATCAGAGAAAAAGGAGACGAGAGCTGGAAGCCGCAAGGTTAAGCGCTCTGTTAACCTATGCATTATTAAATATAACACCGCAATTAAAGTGATCTCCACTTATTAATAACCCAGGGCTGCCATGATAACACCTCAGGCTTAATTAATTTTTCAATTTTAAAAAGGATGTGAGGAACAACTGGTTAACCTTGCTTTCCGGTGTTAATGGAGAGCAAAGCCTCATTCATTGATGAATCACTGATTGTGTGAATATATTGAATATTTTTGGTTAATTTCAGACTCCAGCAATATGATTTTTTTAATCTTTTATTACAGCGTTTGGAAGGGGAAGGGGGAAAGGGTGATCAAAAGAAGAGGGAATGATATCTCCTACGCTCATTGCTGTTCAAATCATTCTGCCCTTTGGCAACATTTTCCTGGCTGTCTGCTCTGTGTGTGTGCACTGGTACAGTAAATCCACTACAACAGCAGCTTGCAGCATGCTTGGCCACCAGTGCCATGGTGATACCATGCGTTACCATGGTGACTGCACATACGTAAGAGGGTGTGTGTGAAAGATAGAGGTGGAGTGTGTGCTCGCTGAGACTGGGGGTTGGGCTTTGCATACAGTAGCAAACCACCATCAGTCACTCATGGTCCGAGTTTGTCCAACTCTTCTTTACATCCCAGGGCTGAGCCCAGCGGACGGAGAGCGGAGGAAGGAGTAAGTGGACCGAAACCAGACTCCCATAATTTCTTACAATGGATATTTCAGGATGATGTAAACCTTGTGGACAAACAATTCCACCATGAGAGCCAGCCATCGCCGGAGATTTATGTTCCATACTGGTGTGCTTACAGAGATATGTTGCAGTAGGCGTCTCACTGTGGTTTGGCTTCTTGATAAAATCTGTTCCTGTTATGTACAATCTCCAACTTTCCATATAAATATCATTTGTAACTCAGGAAATCACATATCTTTTGGCTTTTGAAAAATGAAATTTTGTTGCTGATGAATAAGGGGGAAAAAAATCATTTAACTCATGAGTGCAAAAAAACACTTTTGAGCACTTCTTCCATTTTAGTTCTATTTTTCTCCAAACAGCAGTTGTACTTCGTCTCAAAGCAGTTCTGTGAGATTTTATATTTCCATTTAAAATCAGTTTGTATTTTGCCAGTGGCCATGAAGCTATTTACAAATTCACATGGCATGACTGCATTACTTGAATTTGAATAAAACCAGCTCAATCTCTACTTTTCCTTCAAATGCCAGAACTAAACAGGAACAGACGGCTCGCCTGGCATTTGTCATCTAACCCCTCACCTTTTGTGCAGCAACTGTCTTCAAAGTGTTTTATCTGTTCAATTAGCACTGCCATATTTTCTTGCACATGCGGGATGGGAAAGCTTTTTATTCCCCAGGTGAAAGGAATATAGCTCCATTTCATATGTCAACAAAAGCTAATTATGGTATTGAAATGCAAGAAATCAAGCAATTGGAACAGGAACTGAGCATCTGCCAGACACAAAAACAATGAAGTTTACTGCTAGACTATTTTTCTCCAATAGATATTCATTTTTAGTCCGGAAAGTTTCACTAAACACGGGATATGAAGTTAAAGTAAAGATACAACATTTCAATCATTAGTTATTTATTATTATTCATCATATTGTCTCATCTAAAGTAGGGAAAAAAATATGGACAAGACTTTACTAAGTACTGAACTCAGTTTGTTGTGTCTTTACAGAAAAATGCTATAAAAAATGCCACTGTTTTGAACTGAGTGATAGGATATTATGAGAGGCTGATGATAAGTTCATGTAATTAATTTTAAAACACAACACTTTTAGACTGGCATTGGAAGAGATTTAAAGAAAGTTTT